>CAJVSB020000926.1:0-111724 GCA_911865555.2 Thlaspi arvense | reverse complement strand
CATCTTGTCCCGCTGCAGGCCCTTTAGTACCAGCCACACTGAAAGCACATTCTCCTGTCCCACCGGCCTCAAGCCCTTCTAACTTATCCTCAATAGGCTTCATGCATTGGAACTGTTTGTTTCACAGGGCCAACAGCAGGCTCTTTATGGGAAGATAGACCATCAGAACATTGATTGTGAACTTCCTTGATTTTTGAATCCCGAACATGTTCCTCATTTCGATCCAACATTGAGTAACTCAAAACAATATTTGGTTTCTCACTAACTTCAGTTTGTTCCGTGGCCTTTCCATCAGTAGACATGTCAGACTTTGATTCCTTACACACATCAACAGATCAGAAGGTAGAGCAGTTATCTCACCCTTTCCACTTACAGTATCTAAGTGGATGTTACTTGTAATGATTGGTTTCTGGTTGTCAGAATCTGACTCCTTATCAACAGCATTCTTGCACTCTCCACATATATCTGAAGGTAAGCAAGATGGTGATTCTTCATTAGCTTCCTTCTCAGGTTTTGCAGACATTACTACAGTGCTTCCAACATTTTTTACATCAGCATCACCAACCTTGTTCTCTTCATTTGACAAAGGACTCATTGTTTTAGGTTCAGAAGTGGACAAGTTGCTAATTCTCACCTGAACAACGTCAGCTTTTCAAATGCATGCAATTGGCAAGCTCCTTCAACCTCAACTTTCTCTCTTTGACAGCGTCTTCAGAAGAGATAGTCATACTAGCATCATTTACAGGACCAGGCTTTCCATCAGATTTCAAGGATGAGCCACAAACATCTTGTTGTAGATCAACCCTACAAGAACTTGGTTGTCCAATGCATCCCCTCATCTTATCCTCATACAAAGTGAATTTACCCTCTCCAGAAAAGTTTGCAGACAAAGTCATAGTGTCATTTTGCAACTTGCTCCCACCACCCAACTGATCACTTAGTTCTGCCCTAGCACCACCATTTGGCCAAACATCAGGAAGATCCTTACTTTGAGCCGTATCTCCATCCAAGTGTCTCAATTTGATATCATTTTCAGAGCAAGAGTCCTCTGGACCAGGTGACTTTCTTCCAGGAGAACCAAGTGTTGAGTTGTCAGATCTTGACATCTCCCCAGCAGCCACACTGGCAAGCAGATTCATCCCAGCATCATCCCCGCCTAAAGAAGTTGTACTCGCCTCAGATAACTTGGCACAGCTTTCAATCAGAGCATTCATAGAACTGAAGGACATGTCATATGATTTCCCTGATTTATCACAATTCCAGATGGTGAAGTGGAACTTTTGGATAATTCAGTTAGCTTTTCACCATCTTCACCGCCCCGGCTCCCTTCATTACAAGGCACATCTGGAGATGATGCTTTACCTTCAGACCTGAATAAGCCATCTCTGCCCTGACCTGAATTCAAGTTCACGCTTGGTGCACCACTAGCTTGCAAAGCATCAGTTTTCCCTTTCACTTTTCTATCATCATGGTTAAGTTTGTCAGACTGTGTCAATGCAGAAGATCTAATTAGTGTACTAGTAGGATCCTCAGAAGAACTTCCATTGGCACTTCGTGCTGGACTTCGACCAGAATTGGGCAACCTGACAATCAATCGCTGGCTGTTTCCATGATCTGCATGGGGAACATCAGGTATTCTTTCATATGCTCCCCTAGTAGGAGACACCTTTTCATATGCCCCTCTAGTAGGAGATGCCTTTTCAGAAGCCATGTTTCTGCTTGAACCATGTTTTACTGAAGTAGTTTCCTTTTGAATTCCTGATACAGATGACCCTTGAAGACCACTGCCAGACTTCCTATGGCGAGAAACACTACCAGAGATCTTACTCACACTCACTGACCCAGCAGAACTCCGCACATCTTCCCTGCAAGAGACTCCTGTCTTTGCATGATCACTAGAACATGACTGGCTATTGTTCTGGGACTGACTGGAACTACTGCTTTTCTCCTCCTTAATGGTTGGCAGAGGCACATCTAAGGATCCACCACCAGCTGACATGGTAGAACTGTGATCCTTAGCGCACACAGCAGCAGATGAGATCATGGGCACTGCTGATTTTGTAATGCTAGAAGATGGCGATGCAATCTTAGCAACAACTTCACCAGAACCAATCTTAACTGATGGAGATTTATATGCAGAAGATTGCACAGAAGAGCTCTTCAAACTGACCTCAGAGGGCCCTCCATTACGACGGTTCCCAACATGAGAAGCTTCTGATAGCACGGATTTGGATGGCCATGAACCACCATGACTTGACCCAGATTTTGCATCCATAATATTCATTTCAGCTTCAACACGCTTCTTCCATGTGTCAACTAAGCTCCTAGCTTTCCTTTGGATCTCAGAATTTTTATGACTTCGTAAATGATTCACCGATTTGCCCACATTGCACGTTTGTAGTGCCTGAAGATTTACAGGCAGCTTATCTAATGCATGAAGCAAAACTAAAAGAAATTCATCTACAGATTTCTCACTTTCCCTTGGGCTACTACCATCACCAATCTTCCCCTTGTGAACTTCCTGTAACCATTCATCCAACACTGGCAAACCCATGAGCTTTACAAACCATCCCAGGCAATCATAACTGTCTGTGACAGCTATCACATCAGCAAGCATTATTCGAGAAGCCAAATCTATTTTCTTATCAGCATTGTCAGGTCGCATGAGTTGCACCAATCTTTCTACTCCTTCAAAACTTACAAGCCCCCTTTATCTGTTATTTTAGCAATCTCAGACCTTAATAGGTTTTCTGCTCTCAATTGACCCGAATCTGTATCTTCTGCTCTAGAGACACGCTCTCGCTTGGCTAGATCAGCTACTTGATCGGTCCGGTCCCTCTTTTTCCCCTTAACCTGAGAAGTTAAGGGAGAAGGGCTGTTTTGTACACTTTCTGAACCAGGCCTTAACTGCTGTGTTCCACTAGGTCCATTCAAGGGTTTTGGAGACTGGCCTCCAGATTGCACAGCTCCATACATTTCTAGCCTTGTCTTGTACAACAGTTGATTTACTTCTTCCTGCTGTTCCTACATCAGAATGAGACAAAAAATCTAATCAAGTAAGGTATTTACTAACGCATCTAAAAATATATATATTGCAAAAAAAAAAAATTCACAATACTCACATTAATATAATCTTTGTGAGTTAACCACCATAAACACCTGTTCTCAATATCATACACTCGTCTGCAAACAAATGAGGATATCCCAAAAGGAAGTTCAACACCTTTACTAAGGAATGCAACTTTACATGGGTGGAGTAATGATGCAGCAGGTATCTCATCCTTGTGGAATGAGTAAAACACTTCGTTAGGCGCAGCTAGTAAGCTACGCTGTCCAAGCTTTATGTCAGCAGGTCTGTAAAGCCTATTAAAAGATAAACTAAGAGTATCCTCTTTGCCTAAAATATCCCAACGGATTATTCCAATGAAAGGCGGGGAATCTTAGGGTGGCTTGAAAAGTGCATAATCACCAACACAAATCTTGCGTCCATCCTACAAAACAAGTAAAACCTAGGTAAAAATTATCCATAAATTTTAAGGCATAAAAGGTTTGCAATATTAACATGCCAAAATTATTTATAACAAGCACTCCAACTTTGGAATCCTAGCACAAAAAGATATATGAACTAAAAAGGAAGTCATTTGCATTATTCAGGTGCATGAAAGAAACCTAAAAGGAAAGAACTACTACCAATTATAGTCCCATGAGTTTAAATTCTAAGAACAATTCTCCAACATGAAAAGTGGCTTACAACATATCTCTACTTGATAACCAACTGGACAATTGACAAAGCAACGTCATCCACATAGGAATACTGTTGCATGAAAGTCCTGAGGAATTCTTTATATATTCAAAATTCTGCCTTCTATAGCATGCCAACACCAATAGTGGAACAGACTGCAGGCACTTGACAGCCTAGATTTTATAAGAGCACAAGATTCAGTAAATTTAATGATGTTGAGTAATAAGTCAATAACTACTAATTCAAACAAGTATTCAAGAATTGCACTTAATAGCAGGAAGCACTTGATATACTGCTTTCAACAGAGTCCCGATGGAGCAACATGAGAAGGTGTAGTTAATAAAAAAACCTCCAAGGATTACATCCAATAAGCCAAATTCCAACCATTTATGAGGAAAAGAAGGGGAAAAAAGGAAGAAGGTAGATTTAGATTTATACTAACTGTTACACAATAAAACAAGATCCTGTTATGTTTAAAGAATAGTTGTTTAGCAATTTTATACAAAGCAGACCAGACCCACTGTTAACTTACAGCAACAACTTACACAACAATGGTGCATATCGTTTAAAAATCATCATAAACAATTGTATATAGACACAAAATTGCGAGTTTCAACCAAATAAATCAATCATTACATCAAATGAATTTGACTTCAAAAAATAATTATTATTTTTTATAAGGCATACCAATTATGGTAGAACGGGGTTCGCAAAAACTTCCAGCTAGAGAACTTAATCCAAACTGCCCAATTCAACTACAAAAAGCATTACAACCAATAGAACAATCGGGTGATACCCACAAGAATGCGAACCCGTTAATGTACATGATAAATAGAATAAAGATGAGAAATTCTAAGATTCATTCGTGCACACTTCCATTTAATTATAACATCAGAAAAACTTGCACAATTTTAAGATAACGCTAACATCACACAATTACTTCTTTCCCTCTATTTGCCCAAGTATGGAACAAAAGAAAACAACTATCAGGCTAAGATTTTATAGTTACCACATCGTAACAACTGGCAACCGTCGATATTTATTTACTTTCATCATGTAAGAGCCTTTGAAAGGAAAAGAAGATACATCATATGCCATAGTCGCAAAAGGACTTCCGAAATGTAACTATGGAGACGTACATATATAGAGAAATTTGTCTACAGTTTGTATGTATGTATATTATACTTTGGAAAAGGAATTGAGCAGAGTCGCAGGAGCTACAGACGAGGTGGGAGAGGGAACTGACAGTATATGGCGACGGCTTATCTGGTGCTCACGCTCACCTTCCAGCCCATGCATAATCGCCGTCCATTATCGCCTGTATCGCTATCGGTCGAGGCCTCACCCCCGACGGAAGCATCAATATTCTCTGTTTTTCCACCTCAGCAAACCCTAGGCCTGAGGTATTCAAAATTCGACCTGTTTCGGATGCTAGATCGAAGCGAGGATCTCCGGAGAGCAAAAGCCCTAAAGATAATAACTTAGGAGACGTTCATAATCCCGGCAATTGAATGATTAGGGCTTTGGCGGCAACCGTATGAAAGGATTTGGAGGAAATGCGATTGATTCTTAGATATCGAAGGTGGATTGAGATTGCTGTATTAGCGAAATCAATAGATTTTTGGGTTGGGTCTCGATCGAACGCGGATTTCGGACAGAGAAGAACGGGCACGGGGCCGCTAGCCACGACGATGAACGAGCCAGGTAGAGGTGAAATGGCCTGGCATCTGGGTCGGGTCAATTTCGCCAACGAAGTGATTGATACAGTGCCGGCAGAACGACGTCGTTTAACGGAAGACTAAAAATCCAAATCAATTTTTCTTCTTTTATTAGTCAAATTGGAAAACTTATCAACTATTTGTCAAATAAGTTTTAAGAATTTGTAAATTTTTAATTATTTAAAATAAATGAAAATAAAATTAATTATTATTGTACCAAAAAAATAATTTTAATTTCATTTATTTAACATAATTAAACATTTACAAATTCTTAAAAGAGAATAAAGAATCCATAATGCTATTGAATAAACAAATAGGATATTCCTAGTGTAGTTTGACTCCATAGGGGTTTTTTAGATTTCGTAAATCTCATTCTCACTTTATAAACTCTAAATGGTGTTTGGTAGTGCAATATTAATACAAGGAATTCAGCTTTTTTTGCCTTTATTATTTTAATAAAAAAACTTAGAAAGTGGTCTTTTTCCATAGAAAAAACTAAAAATAGTTGATACCAAACAAGACAAACAAGGGCTTATTTTGCTATGTTACCTTATGACATAAACACTAAATCATTTTCAAAAATAAAAATGACAAAAATTATTAATAAATGCCTGTTACTGGGTTTTTAAATTAAAATATTTCCAAACTTTAAAGTTAATAATTTAATTAAAAATGATAATTTCTTTTTACAAAATAAAAAAATCAAAACAAAGTGGCTAATGGTGTTAAAAATAATTTATAAATACCAAAATTGAGTGTTTGCAAGCATTTTGACTCCTAGCGCCTCCAAGTTCATCACAACCGTCGATTAATTCAATGTATTGGGATTCCCAAATTTGATTGGTCAGACTTCAAGTCCCTTAAGGGCAGGGGCCCACCATGGTGAGCCCTCACATGGCATTGTCCATGACGTGGATCCGAGTGCTCCAAAGAAACTTCCCAATCCCATTACACAAATCTTACCATGTCAAAGTGAGAGGCTTGATGTTGACGGGGGCAGAAAAAGACCGATGGTTGTCTGGCATTAGTTGCAAATGATGTGCCCGGAGAAGACTTGAAAATGGCCTTTGGGGGGACATCGTGTTCCATTCATCAAAAGGCGTTGTCTTATTTGGGTTCAACAAGCAAATGTGGGAGAAAAAGAAGAGTGGGTGGCTCAACTACAAATGGAGATAATGACCTCTCCAAACCAATCTCAGATTTGGGATATCTCTATTTTAGCTCTGTGTAAAATTAACTAAAAAAATTTGAAAATTGAATAAAATCATGTTAATTAGTTTGATTTTGTTAATTTTTTTATTTTTCCACTTTATAAAAATATAAAATATTTACTTTAAAAATTAAATATTACATTTAAAAACATAGATAAATTTTAGTTTTCTTCAAATAAGATTACAAGACTTTTTGAGTTAAGACTGTCAATGGGTGATGAGATTTTAATTCAAATTCACTCTAAATTTGATTAAAATTTTATTATTTAAATCAAATTAAAATATTTGATAGATCAAATATGATTATAAATATCTGTAATTTAAAAATAAGTAATTCACATATAAAATTAAACAATTCAATTTAATAAAAATTGAAATTTAGAAGTTAATGATATTTTTATTAAATTAATATTTATATATATGATATTAATAATTTAAATTTGTAAAAATTAAATTGAAAAAATCAAAAATTGTTAGTACTAATGTGATTGGTGGAATAAAATTTGAAAACTTAAGCACACAAAAGTACTATTTTTATCAAAATTAGAAATTTTTGTCCAATTTTAAATTATTTATCAATGACACAAATATTATACAATTTTGGATTAAATCTGGATATACAAATAAATTATTGTATTTGGATTCAGATTCACCAAATTTATTCTAAATCTTATCCATAATTGTCCTAATTTGAGGATCCCTTTTAGAAGAATAGGTTTCGTGGCACAATCCTATTAAATTAGCATAAATTAAAAGATCTGAAATACATAACACTACATTTTACTCGTAATAATGGGAAAAAGATAGATAATTCTTGTAAAGTGGAAGAGACTTTGAATATCTAGGTAAAAATATGGACTATAGATGTCTTAATTTGTAAAATATTTCTTTGACAATATTAACCATGTCTAAACTACAAATACCAATCATATCCCCAACAAATGTAACCATGAATTTAATGGTATTTGTGGGATGTTGAAAGGTCATATATACGTGTGTGTGTTCAAAATAAAAAGTAACTTTGTTTTCTTCTCCAGCTTTGAACGTTGTCCTTATATTATAAAAAAATAAATAAACTTTTTATGTATAAAAATTTGACAATATTAAAAAATATATATTAAATATATTTTATTGATTACTTTAGGGAGCTAGAAGAGTCGTGGAAGGTGTAGTTTGAAAATGTCCTTTACTTGGTGATTAAGGGTCAAACATAACAGCAGTTGAAGGTGCTGTTGGGACACTAATGATGTTGATAGCGACTGTTAGATTTATTTAAAGCATTTTTCCAGTGATCAACGTCAAAAAACACGTTGGACTTGCATGTTCGAGTGGAGAAATGGATGGTACATGACGTAATTTTGAAATTTGAAAAATACCATATTAACCTCCATGTTATTAGATCTAGTTATTCCACGTTACTTTTAAGTAATTCCTCTACAAACATTACGTGAATTTGATTTGTAATTATATATTTACACCTCGTTATTTTCGTACAAAATGATATCTCAATTGTTACTCCTATTTCCTTCAATTCTTGGCGTAATTAGGAAATTGTTAATATGTTTTTTCAAGTCAGGATGTTGAGGTACATCAAATTCATAATTTCTGTAAATTCGTCTCTACTCTTCATCCCTCCGTGTAAATCTCTCTCTATTTCTCCTACTGTTGGCTTAAGTTCAAGTCCTACAGGGCTTGTCTACATGGATTTTCTTTGTGAATTCGAGCGTACAAGCATGGATAACTTGTACTTTGATTTTATTGGAGAGGTGGATTAAATTGTTACGTACACAACTTGATGTGAAAATATTATTTTATTATTCAATTATGAAAAAGAGAATGTTTTTATTTGAATATCTAACCCTCACAAATGGAGAGATAGAGACATAAATATTGAACCCAAACCCTTGGACTATTAAGATTTAATCAAATGGTAACGGGGAAAGGAATATGATTTAAAACCAACTCTTGAAACAAAAATCCTTACCACTAGAAGGGAATCATCTTTGCTCGGGGTCTATTACAACGTTATAAATCTTTAGCCCGGCCCATTTGAATCTTTCCTTCTAGTAGAACCAGTTGAGCGAGCAACCCTTGAGAAAGAAGCACAGGGTTCGGCCGTCCAGCCCAGGCCCATGCTTTCCATTAAATTTCGGAACGTTCTCTTTGAACAACACTGTCATTCTCAGGTTAGGTGTTTGAGAATGCGACTGCCAAAAAACAACAAAAGAACAGGACATGACTGCAAAAGTTGTGGATCTAATTCAAGAAAAAGAAAATTAAATTACTGTTTTGATAAAGAAAATATTATTGTTTGTCTAAACCTTCCTGGTTTGGACTTTAATGGCACAATAGACCTCCACAGGAGATTACGCCTTAGATAATCAGATCATTGTCCTTCCTCGTCCAGTCATCGTCATAGATCGGCAGAGGTTGGCAGACAGCTTCAACGACACTCGTGGCCCGATTTGATCCAGCAGAGGTCGGCAGACAGCTTCGACGACCCTTGTGGCCCGATCCGATTGCGCCTGACAGAGGTCTAGAACGCTGTCGTCTGCCAATGCGGGCGAGTCGTCCGAGCCTGCAAGTCCTCTGACGATGCTAGCGAGGTCGATCGAGCCTGACAGAGCTCCAGACATTGCTTTCCAGACTTGAGCCTGACAGAGCTCTAGACGATGCCGACGAGGTCGATTTAGCCCCTTCCAAACGTCGCCTCCTTCCAGTCAGTCGGCCTCCTCTACCTCGATTGCCTCTGGTTTCAATCGGGGGCATTACCATCCGTGGACGAGATGTATCAGGGGGAATAAAATTTATCCCCCCAAAACCAAGAGATAACATTATCCCCTGGCTTCCGATACATATCTTATCCTGTTCCATTACACGCGTACCTAATGCGTGTAACGGTTGATACAACTTCTCTTATCACCCCTTATCAACCAACCGAATGCCCCCTTAGGTGTTTGAGAATGCGACTGCCAAAAAACAACAAAAGAACAGGACATGACTGCAAAAGTTGTAGATCTAATTCAAGAAAAAGAAAATTAAATAACTATTTTGATAAAGAAAATATTATTGTTTGTCTAAGCCTTCCTGGTTTGGACTTCAATGGCACAATAGACCTCTACAAGAGATTACGCCTTAGAAGTAGGGGAAAATACTTCATTTATTGATTTTAGGGAAATTTTGTGTATATATCTCAAATGGTATACCAATTGAACAATTCAAAATCTAAAAGAATTTATTGAGTCAAATAACAAAAAAGAGAAAAAATTGTAAATTTACAACGAATCTGAAAAAAATTTTCTTCTTTTTACGTCAATGGAGGATAAGCAATGGATAAAATGTTAGAAAAGGCAGCAGTATTATCCTTGAAATTTATCCGTCTGGGAAGGTCTCCAATTTATAGATAAGAAATGCTTGAAATGGTAAAATTTCTCGAGCGAGATAGAACTCCAAAATCAACCCACAAGTGCTCAAAATTTACAAAACAATCATAAGAGAATAAATACATAAAATTATTACCAACATCATCTAGCTAACCTAATATTTCTTAAAATTCAGTGATAAATTCTAATAAAAATTATATAAAAAATTAAGCATAATTAGGACTTATTTTGAAAAAAAATTAATTATATAAGTGGTAAGGAAATTTAGAAATTTTGCAAATATTCCTAAAAAATAAAAGTTGTTTTGGAGAAAATACATTAATTTACAAAGTCTTTAAATTTTTTATAATGTTAGGAAGCAACAAATCTTGGGAGAATTAAGTTGATCCATCAGGATGAGTTTGACATGTACCCAATTAAATGCTTCCTATTAAATTTCCCCAAACAAACGTTAATTTACTTGAACTAAATTGCAAAGAGAATTAAAAAAAGATTTTTAACAAAAAGCTCACGTAAAATTTTTTATCTTCGTCGACTTCGTGGAATAATTTCGAATTAAATTAATTTCATTCTTACCAATTTCCATAAACTTGACTTTTAAGATTCTTACTAAAACGGCAGCAAAATATTTATAAATTAAAATGAGGAATATCCAGAGTAAGCCGCAGCCAGCAAAGTGGGTCAAAGTATAAATCCATTTTGGGTAACGCATCTTGGGTAGCTCAGCCCACTGTTTTATCCATTTTATCTTTACCAATGCTATATTGTTTCTCAAAGTGAACTATTTTGGACGTTTTATAACTTATTTTGCTTTTGGAAAACAATTCCAGTAAAGAAAAAGATGGAAGTTGTAAAAGAACAAGGGGGTAATTTTGAGATCCAAAATGAACTTAATTTTATAAATTTATAAATGGATCAAATTTGATCCAATTCAGATCGGACTCGACCTCAAACAATTGTAAATATTTTATATGTGTTATATAAAACTGTAAATGGGTACGATTTTGATCATATCAATCTAATCTAAATCTGAATCCGAATAATCATTTTGATATCTGAATCTGATTCGAAATCTTAAAAGATTTATATTTATTAAATTATATCCGAATTTGATAGAAAATTCGAAATCTAATAAAAAAATTTAATATGATAAGAAAATAATATTTTTTTGTACTTAAATTCTTCAACTTTATTTCATCAATCATATTTATCTCTGAATTTACTAATTTTCTCAATTTAATCCATACAATTTTAAATTTGTTAATATTATATATTAATATTATATGTAATATTATTAATTTAATAAAAAATATAATTAAAATTCGGATTCGAATCCTTAAGAGATTGAATTACTTAATTTTATATCTGATCAAAATTTTAGATTACAAATATTTGTAATTAGATCTTATTTATTAAATATTTTAATTAAATTCAAATATTAAATTAAATTAAAATTGAATACTAATCAGAATTAGATTAAAATCTAACTCTATCAGCAGCCTTGCGTCTGCGTATATATTGGCTCTGAGTTGGGTTATTACATTTCAGTAGCGGTCTGCTTTCCGGAAATTGTTGTGGCCGCCGTATTGGGCTCCTTCATTTTGGCCGAGCAAATTTCCATGGGTTGGCAAATGTTTTCTGTTTTCTCCCTGAGATATTGTCTTCTGTGCTTTCTAAAAAGATCCCACCAAATCTTGAAAACTTATCAGGGTTTTGATTTTGAAACAAAGTAATTTTTGATAATTTATTCTAGAAGTAACTTTTTTTTAATTGTTTTCTAAAATTACCCATCTTTAGAAATGTTCTCCTTAACAGTTTTGGAAACAACCTGCCATTCTTTTTTTTCCAAAAATGGAAAGCTACTTGGCAAAACAAATCCAACCAACCCCAAAAGCACTTACTAACGTATCTATGTATGTCTGCCTATACACAACTCTTTCCGAAAATAGCAACGAAATTTAACTGAGTGAAGATCGCCTGATGTCGGTGCAGGAGTAATCGTTCTTGGACTATACCTAGTATTTGTGACAAGTCTCCTTGTGAAGCTATCCGTTCTGACAAAGTGGAAGGTGTTGACGACATTTCTTTCTTCGAGCTGGACGTCGTAATTCACAAGGTAATTTACTTTGTGATGAAGCTCCATCAGAAGCCTGTTCTCACGGTATCTCAGCCCTTGAATCTCCTGCTTTTAGATCTCTGATTTCTTGTTCAATGATCTTCAGTCGTTGCCAGACAGCTCCCACGCCCTTGGCAGTTACTCCAAACGTGGGCTTAACTTTGTCCACTCTGGCAGATTGTGACTGGTCCTCTGCTCATCCTGGATATGTACTGGGTATGCATATAAATAAAATTTTAAAGTGATATCGGATTTTTAAGAATATGGAGGCACCCTTTTCACGTAGTTGGGCCCCCCCCCTCTCTCTCTCTCTCTCACTTTCTCTCTCAATATATATATATATATAAAAAATTAATTAATACCAGATATAAGTGTAAAACACTTACATCACATCTTATACCGTTGATTTGATCAAAATTAACAGTGCATATTAATTACAGCTGTCTTCCGTTAACTTTCAACAATTAATTTACATTTAGTTGTAATTAATTTATACCGTTGATTTTGACTAAATTAACAATATAACATGTGGTGTAAGTCTTTACACTTATATTTAGTATCAATTGACCCCTTCTTTTATATATATATATATATATATAAGTCATGACAAAGATAAAATCTTAAAAATAATAGGATATCAACATAAATAAAATTTTGGAGATATGTACCGAAGTTTTAGAAGTATGGAGGCACTCTTTGCATGCGGTTTTACCACCTCCGTGTGCAATTAAAAAATTTGAAGTGAAAAAAGTGCCCGCACTTAACACACTAGCCCTGTCCATGGCCATCTCTCAATCTCTCATACCTTACAATAATTTTGCTACATAACACGGTAAGTCGCATGTAACACTTGGAATGGATTACAAGGACAACTACAAGCAAATGGCAGTGCAAAAACCCAAGTAAGAGTAGTGGGCGCAACTCCTTCAATTGGTGTAAAATTTGAACTTTAGTGGAGACATTTTACAACAAATTTATAATATGTATAATTATTAATAAAATGATCAGGGGTCATGTGCCCTTTCTTAACTTAACGTGGCTCCGCCACTCGGTATAAGTGACAAATTTTTTTTACAAATTGTACTTTTATACGTGGAATTTCTTTTGTCAATAAATTAGACCCATGGTATATATTTGAACAACAGAAAAAAAAAATCCAAATACTTCTTCATTTTATATTTGAAATGAATAGCTTGTTTCAAAATTTTTTGTCAAAAAATGATATAAAAATCAGTCATTTAATATTTTGCATTTAGTTATTTTTTTAGAAAGCATTCGTTGCATTTTTGGCACAACAATTTAATTCTCTCCCTAATTGTTTATTAATTAATCTCACCAATAAAGAGTATTAAATTAGTATGGTGTTTAATTTAACACTTACAGTACCCATTCCGATATAATTAAAATGATTTTCTTGGGTTATCAAGGAAAAAATCTAATATTATTATGTAAAATAATTTTGACTAAACAGCACAAATATAATTCAAAAATTCAAGCAATAAGCCATTGAACATTAATGAATCCTTGATAATTTAATTTAATCTTGATTGAGCCATCCATATCTTATATTTGTGTTTTTAAGAATTGGCTTGGCCCGACTTCCGCATGTCAAGCCTTCATTGGTCCACGTGGCAACTAAATTAAAATAAATAGATTAAAAAAAGAAGAGCGTCCCAACTAATCAATTTTCTATTCACGAAAATTTGAGAGGCATAACTTATTTTATGTATAAAAGTATCTTAAAATTGTATGAATCGGATATGATATCTCAAGGCATTGTCTTTTATTTTATTTTAGGTACAAAGATCAAATATTGAGTCTCATAAATTAATCCATGAATAGCATTTCGCTCACAAAACAAATTAAATTTTAGTACTATATTCCTCTATTAAATTAATAGTGCTTGCCCCCTTATTTAACATTCTAGTGTAATATTCATTGAACATTCTATTTTTAAAGGATATAAATATCATTTTAGATATAAATAGTTATTATAGATGATTAAAACAAGGTAAAATCAAATGGTTTAAACAAGGTAAAATTAGCTAACATTTATACTAACTGATTTTACCTTATTTTAATCATATTAAAACAAGGTAAAAGAAATAGTGATTATAGATAGTTAAAATGAGGTAAAATTAGTTAGCATTTATATTTAAAAAAATATTAATACCCTTTTAAAGTGAAGTTTTTGATAAATATTTTATTGAAATGTTGATTAGGGATAAGTGTAATAAGTTTAATATTTAGAAGGGGAGGATTTTTTTATATATATTTGTACAAGCTATTGTGCTAAAATCTAAATTTTTTCAAGGGTGAAGTGCTATATTTTCCCTAAAATAATAAAATATTTTTTATAGTATGGTTTTTCGTAAAGAGAATAGATCAATTGACACCAAGTGTGTCACACCCCAACCTCTCAAACTTTAAGGACATGACAGTGGAGCAATAACTAACACACAACCAGGTAAAATTTGGCAGCATGCCGGTTACTGTAACCTCTCTTAAGTTTACCTTAAGGCCTTTTGTCTGAGTATCTACTTAAAATCAACAATTTTACAACATATACATAACTTTAATAACTCGTCCAACCCATAACTTAAGCATAATTCATCATGCATCAACATTTCCAATAATCATCTAACATCATGTTATGCTCAAATTCATCACATATGCTTAACCAACAGTAATTCATCATAAGACCTCAACATCACAAATTATTTACAATTATCCAAAATATAAAAGAGTCTCCCAAACATATGCATCCCAAATCTTAAAAAAAAATACAATTAAAACAATTCTTGCAGCCTGGCCTAACCTAGTGCTATAAAGTAAGCAAAACACAAATAATAGGAACACCGAGATTCTAACTTAATGTCTCAACATCTGAAGGGAAGAAAAATTAGTGGGCAAGACAAACGTCCCAGTGAATGGTAATCTATCTAATCCTAGTGAAAATAGTCATTTTTTGTATTTATTTAAACAATATAAACATTCTCGTAAAGTTTCATATCATGAAGCATAATAATAATTTTTCAATAGTATAAAAGCTAAATTGTTATTGTTCCAAGTCATAAAACATAAGAGAGTATAAGCATGAATTTTAAAAGTCTTTATGGGCATCATAGAAAAATTATAAAGATCATATTACATATTTACATGTATACTCTGGTCAGATGTGCACAACCGAAGTGTCTGTGGCCAATAAAATTATAAACATAAACATGAACTCTCATTGGACAAAACATAAATATATCAGGCGCTACTACATTATGTAACCTATGCTACGGGTCACCACTCCCCAGCCAAACTAACACAGTTTTAGTGCATGATCCATTTCACTAGGGAAATAAATATACATATATCATGTAATGCAAGTAGAACTGCCACCTGCCCCAAATAGCTGCCCGACATTATAGTTTAGGTGTTAAAGCACAAAAATGGTATAAACTCATGAAAATCATCAAATTGAGCATATAACCAAAATCAAATCATAAGTAGACTGTTTCCCATGTTCATACTGGTAATATATAATTGGTTTAAAAATGATTATTGTTCATTGTAAATCATAATTTGAAAAAATAACTAAAATTAGGAAAATTTCCACTCACCATGTAAAATGAGTCTATAAGGGGGCTCCTAAATTTGTAGGTCCAGGGTCTGATGTAACTGGGGTATTCTCTCCTATAAGAGGGATACACAAACATGAGAGAAATGCTTTAACAACGACATCATATAAAAGCAATAACTATACCCTAACTCGTATAAATACAATTTTCCTCCTCCTCTAATTTTGGGTTACATCTAAACATGCCCTTATTCCATTTTCCCCTATTTCAGCTCCAACTAAACATACCCTTATACCATTTCAACATTATCTCACCCATTTCTTTCACATTTCAATCATAAACACTTCATTCAAGTTTTAATCCAACCGTGAAAAATATAAATATCCTCAAGTAAAACAATATCTAAGGGTACTTTAACTAAAAATATCAAGATTCACGCAAAATATTCTATGGGTGAGGTTAAACCCACTTTTCTCTCTCTACAACACACAACAACATCAAAATACAAAATCTACACCGATTAAAAGGTATAAAACGAAGAGAGGAAGCTAAACATATAGAAATATTGAACAAAAACCATAGGAGATTTGAGATTTGATCATTTTACATACCTTCTTCTTCCTTTTCTCCCTTTTCCCTCTTCCCTCTATTCCTCTCTGTTCAAGGCGAAAATGAGCCTAGAAAGGCTCCCCCAACATTTAAAACAATGTTTCTAACCCAAAAAGACCATTATGCAATTCCTTAAAATTATCTTCATTTTTAATCCTTATATAAATTTTTGAATGAATTTTGGGTACCCTAGAATATCTCTGAAATCTTTGTTTTATAGTTTTTAGAAATTCAAGAGGGTTTAGGGGTCCTTGGAGGGGTTAAAAATACCAAATTTTAAGAAAAACGTTAAAAATTGCAACATGGTGCTACAGCGCGGTTTAGCGCACTACAGCGAACTAATTCCAGTGACTACTGCGTTATAGTGCCCAAATTCTAGTGTGCGCTATAGCGCTGCTACAGTAACCACGCTACAGTAATTTTTATTTATTTATTTTTATTTATTTATTTTTTTTTTTTACAAAAACTCACTTTCTCCCAAACCTTTCAATATATTTCCCTAATTCTTAAACCCCTCAAAAATCCTTCTAAATAAATTTAAAACCCAAGGAAAAATGGTTATGAATTTTTTTTAAAAGGAAAAGAGTTTTTGGAATGTTACAATTCTACCCTCCTTAAAAAGAATTTCGTCCTCGAAATTTAATTACTTATTGTGTAGAATAGGTGTGAGTATCTAATTCTCATTTCGTCCTTCTTTTCTTAAGTTATCTCCTCTTTATTCAAAACTTGAAATGATTCTTCAACACCGTTCAAATCTTCCTTCAAATTAGTGTAATTATCTTTAAAACTGATTTCATTCTTATTATGAACTTAAACCAATTCTGGTAACTAAAAATTATCTATTTTATAAACTCTACAAAATCTCTAGCTTGCACATGGTTTATAATATTAATTTATATTTTGTCAATACTAAGTTATCTAAGGCACTTTCTTTATATACTTGCTAAATTAGGTATCAAGTTCAATACTATAAATTAAGGAACTCAACTACTTAGTGGTTAACTAGAAGTTTTTGAATACCGAAAGTGTCTATGAGTACAACAACATACCAACTTTATTTTTTTTTGTAAAACTAGCCAATAGGAATTTTAGAACTTTTCTTACTTGTTTAAAAACATTCCTGCCTAAGAGCTAGAGCACTTGGTAAACTCATACTTCAACATAAATAATATATCTATTAATTTCTCTCTATAAAAGTCAATATTCTTTAATCTCTTTTATTTACATGAGAAGATCTACTTTAAGGGCACTCTCTTCTGATTTAGATAAAACAATTTATCAATTATGTCAAAACCAATTATTCATTCTCATCAATAATTTATAACTAGTTCTTTTAATATCTTGAAACTGTATAAATTTGGATTTAAATCCTAAAAATGACCATAATAAGTCTCACATCATAAACTTTATTTCTTTTGCAAGATAGAATTCTTCTTTAACTTTCATTTTTTATGCTATAATCATTAACTTATAATTTATCATCCCATAATCCCAAATCACTTAAAAAAAAGCAAAAATGGTTTGTTAGAGACATCTAGCTTATCATCTTTAAACAGTAATCTCACTTAACATTATATAGATTGACCTATTTTAACCTTAATCATGTTAGGACAACCTTTACGTTGTATCATATCAAATCCATCAAAGTCTCCTTATGATCTCCATCTAATATAATCCAAATCTTTCTGCACTATATCATTAACTCTTTAGCCATAGGAATAATCAGGACTTAAAAATTTACCTATAATTAATTCACAAAAATACTTTTAAGTCAACATATGAATCACAATTCTTATAAAACATCACTATGACAAAAGCTTTTATCTTAGTCGACTCCTTAATTCTTTAAAATATACCTTTCTATAAAATCATTACCTAGAACTTACTTTTGTGTAGCTTACAATAAATTTCATAGATGATTTATTAAAACGTCAATTATTGTTATCAAAATCTCCAATATCTATATACAGCAGAAATTCACAACACTATTGATTCAAATGTTAGATCAATCCACTTTTAATAAAATTCTTAACTGGCTCTATTGAGTATACATCACATAACCTTAAAATAAATGAGTTCAAAATATTTTCAAGAATCTTCTCAGTTTCCTTTTTATATATTATCTTGATTTGAGTTATTAGTTCTAAAGGATTTAAAATGGCTTTCAACTCATTTGATCTCTATGGTTCATTAAAAATTATACCTTATTCCATCATTACAGTGGATCACTTGTCCTTGCCTAATTAATATGCATACATTAGTCAAAATCTCCCAAGTGTAAAGTACTTGATTAAATTTACTCCATATTCATGCTATACTGACCTTATGCTTCTTCCACTTCATTCATCTATATCAAGTGACTAAAAGTAATATAATGTCTTCTTTCTACCCTTTAAATTACTAGCCATCAATATCATGCTTATAATGTTAGATATATATATAGCTTGTCACTCATGTGCCATCCATATAACAACATCACTTGAAACAATGATTACACTAATGACCTCAACTCTTTTAGAGTTAAATTCTTCATACTCTAATTTGTTCAAACATAAACACCATATTGTAAAATTTTAAAATCTTAACTATAAGGAGAATCTTATATTCATAAGGAGAGTAAGAAAAATCTTTTAAATTCATAACTATACCTTACAACATCTCATCCAATTGTCTTACAATCGCTCAAACAAACTAACATGTAATATCTTCTCACAATAAATCTGTTTACTTATCTCTTTTTCATTAATTTGATAAAACTCAACAATTATTTATAACAATCTCATACTTGCGCACCTTGTGAAAATTTATCCATCTAACAGACATGCTCTAAGCTTTTCTTTTCTTTTTTTTTCTTTCTTTTAATCTTTAATTACATTCAAATAAAACTTAAAAAGTTAAAGTTCTTTTACATTAGTTTAACTCTTTTAACAAAACTTAGTTATGGATAAATTGCTACCAATTCATTTAAAATTCAAAGTCCCAAGATAAAATTTAAAACCAAAAATTCCAATTATATCATTCAACCTTAGTAAACAATGCACATATACTTGCTAAACACCATAAAAAAAATTTGACTATCCTTTTACAACTATTCCAATTCTCACTACTCTTAATTACATATAACACTTTCCAAAATTAAATTCCTATCTATTTACTAACTGCTCAATAAATTTGGTTACATATATTTTATTCTTAAGGGATAAGAATTCAAAATAATCTCTTATACATTTTGTGATAACTAAATCAAACTTTCTAACATAATACTAGATTCATACTTAAATTCATACACTAATGTAATAGATCTTAGACTCTTATCTCCCAATATCATTTTCTTATATCCACAATAAATGTTAACATTTAGAAGAATACTCAAAATTCATCACCCTTCAACTAATTTTTTTTTCTACACTACAAGAGTAGAATTTTTAATTTGATTTCATCAATCCACCATTTTCATTTACCTTCAATTATTGCCACAAGAATTTAATAATCACATTCGCTCAACCTGCCAACTTTCTTTAGAATATGTCTTTAGAAACTATCTCATAATATTCACTTCTAAAGGTCATATTAATTAACTCCCCCAATAGCTTATTATCAATGTTCTGCAAAATCTTTAATTTACATGTTTTCCCAAAAGTCTCAACTCAATGAGTGAAGCACCAATCCATTTATTTCTCATAAACTTTCAATTATTTACTTGAAATTCACCTTATGTGGTTTAAATCATAACTTTTTTTTCTTTTTCCTTTATGGATTATCTGAAAAATCTTTCAAATGAATTTTAAACCATTAGTAGCCATGCTTCAAAAATGCTAATTACCTTTAAAATCCTCTAAATTCATATCTATGCAGTTATCACATAAAACATATATTTTTAAGTCACACTTAAAATATCACTCTACTATTCTTTTATTCCTTTGGTAAGTTCATTCATCTTAACCTTGACTATCTACTGATATTTCTTAAGTCTCCCTAATTTCCCTGAAGATACAGAATTTGTAACTGAAACTCATGTGATAATAATCATGCTAGGATTTCATCTCTGAGTCATTTATTTACACTACAATCTATTAACTAAAATTCTCCTAACTTGTAGCTAACATAAGTCTTCAAGTCTTCATTGAATCTGAAACCTATAACCCTTAACGCCTCAAACCTTATCTTAGCGGTTAATCATATTGAAAAATAAATATAAATTATCCCATGCGCCGTTAGGCAATACTTCATTCCCTAATGTCTTTATAGCATTTTTTGGCATTAAGATCAAAATTTTATTCATCCCTTGTTAAATCATCTTCTGATTTATACTAATCAATAATACTATTAAACCATATAACTCTCAAGATCTATTGTCATATACTTTATTTTCTCATAGTTTAACTAACATATTCATCAACCTTAGGAATTAAAAAGCAGACAGTTGGATTAGTTCTCGGGTGCCATGCAATTTATTATGTAGAATGCAATGTTTTTATCTCTTCATATGTATAAATTTTGACATTGAATGCCTACCTATGAGGTTGGCTAGTCCTCTAGTCTCTGGTCTATTCACCTTAACTCGTTCTGACTCAATGAAGGTCGTACAAGGTTTATACCTATTCATGTTAGAATGCAATTACTTATTTCTAGCATATGTCTCTCATTCACTAATTCTTAGCCAAAATCTAATACTCTCTAACATAGACCTTATCACTTTTTTTGTGCTCTGATACCACTTAAATTGTCACACCCCAACCTCAAAACTTAAGGAGCATGCCAGTGAGCAATAACCAACACACCGCCGGGTAAAATCCGTAGCATGCGGCTACTGTAACCCCTCTTAAGTTGGCTTTAAGGCCTTTTGTCTAAGTACCTACTTAAAATCAACAACTTTACAACATATGCATAACTTGCAATAACCCATCCAACCCATAACTTAAGCATAATTCATCATGTATCAACATTTCCAATAATCATCTAACATCATGCTATGCCCAAATTCATTACATATGCTTAACTAACAGTAATTCATCCATAAGACCTCAACATCACAAATTATTTACAATTATCCAAAATATAAAAGAGTCTCCCAAACATATGCATCCCAAATCTAAAAAAGAATACAATCAAA
This sequence comes from Thlaspi arvense, assembly GCA_911865555.2. Lineage (NCBI taxonomy): Eukaryota > Viridiplantae > Streptophyta > Magnoliopsida > Brassicales > Brassicaceae > Thlaspi > Thlaspi arvense. The sequence continues at coordinate 90,263 of CAJVSB020000926.1, read as the reverse complement.
ACAATCTTTGTAGTCTGGCCAACCTGGTGCTATAAAGTGAGCAAAACACAAGTAATACAAACACCGAAATTCTAACTTAATGTCTCAGTATCTGCAGGGGGGAAAAATTAGTGGGTGAGACAAATATCCCAATGAATGGTAATCCATCTAATCCTAGTAAAAATAGTTAGTTTTTGTATTTATTTAAACAATATAAACATTATCGTAGAGTTTCATGTCATGAGGCATAATAATAATTTTTCAACAGTATAAAAGCTAAATGTTATTGTGGCAAGTCATAAAATATAAGAGAGTATAAGCATGAATCATAAAAGTTTTCATGAATATCATAGAAAAATCATAAAAATCATATTACATATTCACATATATACTCTGGTTGAATGTGCATAACCGAAGGTGTCTGAGGGTAGCAAAATCATAAACATAACATGGGCTCTCATTGAGCAAAACATAAAGATGTCAGGGCGCTATTATATTGTGTAGCCCGTGCTAGGGTCACCACTCCTTGGCCAAACTAATACAGTCTTTGGTTCATAATCTCTTTCACTGGGGAAATAAACATACATATATCATGTAATGCAAGTAGAACTAACACCGCCCCAGATGGCTGCCTGACATTATGGTCTAGTGCTAAGGCACCAAAATGGTATAAACTCATGAAAATCATCAAATTGAACATATAACCAAAATCAAATCATAGCTAGACTGTTTCCTATGTTCATACTAGTAACATATAATTGGGTTTAAAACGATCATTGTTCATTGCAAATTATAGTTTGAAAAAATAACTAGAATTAGAAGATTCCCACTCACCGTGTAAAATGAGTCTATAAGAGTATTCCTAGATCTGTAGGTTCAAAGTCTCAGGTAACTAGAGTATCTTCTCCTATAAGAGAGATACATAAACATGAGAGAAATGTTTTAACTACATCATATGAAAGTAATAACTATACCCTAACTCGTATAAATAAAATTTTTCCTCCCTTCTAACTTTTGGTTATATCCAAACATACCTTTATTCCATTTTCCCCATTTTCAGATCCAACCAAACACGCCCTTATCCCATTTGAATATCATTCTCACCCATTTCTCTCACATTTCAACCATGAACACTTCATTCAAGTTTTAATCCAACCATGAAAACATAAATATCTTCAAGTAAAACAATATCTAAGAATACTTTAACTAGAAATATCAAGATTTATGCAAAATATTCTATGGGTGGCGGTTAAACCCGCTTTTTCTCTCTCTACAACACACAAAATATCAAAATACAAAATCTATATTGATTAAAAGCTATAAAACAAAGAGAGGAAGCTAAACATGTAGAAATATTGAAGAAAAATCAAAAGGGTTTGAGATTTGACCATTTTACATACCTTCTTCTTCCTTTTCTCCCATTTCCCTCTTTCCCTCTATTCCTCTCTCTTCAAGGGCGAAAATGAGCACTAGAAAGGCTCCCCCAACATTTAAAACAATGTTTCTAACCAAAAAACATTATAATACCCTTCCTTAAAATTATCCTCATTTTTAATCCTTATAAATTTTTGGATGAATTTTGGGTACCCTAGGAAATCTCCAAATGTTTGTTTTATAGTTTTTAAGAGTTCAAGAGAGTTTAGGGCATTAGAGGGGTTAAAAATATCAAATTTTAAGAAAAACTACTACAAATTGTGACCTAGCGCGGGTGTAGCGTGCTACAGCGAAGCAATTCCAGTTGCAACTATGCTATAGTGCCCAAATTCCAACGTGCAGCGCGTTGCTACAATAACCACGCTACAATATTATTATTATTATTATTTTTACAAAAACTCAATTTTCCCAAACCTTCTAATATACTTCCCTCATTCTTAAACCCTCAAAAATCCTCTAAATAAATTAAAAACTCAAGCAAAAGTGGTTATGATTTTTTTTTTAAGGAAAAGAGTTTTTGAATGTTACAAAGTGTAAGCGTAAAACATTTACACCAAATCTTACACTGTTGATTTGTCAAAATTAACGAATGAGATTAATTATAGATGTCTTCCAATAATTTTTAGTAATTAATTATCAAAATTAACGGATGAGATTAATTACAGATGTCTTTTAATAATTTTTAATAATTAATTTATAGTTAGTTAATTTTATCTGTTAATTTTGACTAAATCAATGATATAAAATTTAATATAAATTTTTTTACACTTATATCAATATCAACTGATCTATTCTCTTTGTAAAATAAATGGACAAAGATTCTGCCTACATTCAGGATAAGCTCCACCAAGTTGATATCTTGGCTTCCCCTGATTGCTCTAATTCAACTGATGAATGAGGCTATCAATTATCAAGACGTACCGTTGACTGAATTAGCCAATTCCAACCTCCTCATACGTGGAAAAAGTCCTACCGTGCATCAACTGCAAAACTCTGCAGGAGTTCTGTTAACGGAGTCATAGACTTGCCATGAACTCTTTCCAAAATCTTTAGTTTTTCTAGTTAAAAAGGAGTCAAAGACTCGCCATGAACGGCTTTTCTGCTTCCCCTCTCTCTCTCCGAAATAAATTCCTGCATGTAATGATATACAGGCAGCTCTTATATCCCATCACAAGCTTCTCTCAAACCAGTTCCTGCCCTCCCAAAAGCTACACACAGAATTGCGTAGAGAGAGAGAGAGAGAGAGAGAGAGAGAGAGAGAGAGAGATGTCAATGGCTTTGTATAATAAGGTTGAGCCATATTTTGCTGTGATTTTCTTCCAGTTAGGCTATGCTGAGCTATCCATTATTGTCAAGTTTGCTCTGGACCAGGGTGTGAGCCCTTACACTTTCAACGTCTACCGCAATGTCATCGCCGCTATTGTCTTTGCCCCGTTCGCCATAATCTTCGAAAAGTATGCTTCTGTCTACTTTCTTTTTTTCTCTCTCGTTACGAATGTTAGAAATTTATGGTATCTCTGCTTAACGTACAGGAATGTGAAGCCACAGATGACTGTCTCCATGTTCTCCAAAATAATGTTTCTGGGCTTGCTGGAGTAATTACGTTATCCCAAAAGCAACTAATTAATTAGTGATTAAATACTAAATCATTGTCTCTAACAAAGATTCTATGTCTAAATCACCGGACAGGCCTGTTGTACGCCAGAACTTGTATTATGTTGGTGTGAAGTGTGCAGCAGCCACTTTTACTACAGCCATGTCGAATGTTGTTCCTGCCTTAACTTTTGTCACGGCGTGGATAGTCAGGTAGGTTAAATACATAACAGAACTTTAATGCACGTACTCCTCTCGTTCCCTTTTCTTTTTGACATTATTTTAAGAGTACTAAATAAGTTTATTTTAACTTTTCTTATATTTTTAAAACTGAATGCAGGATAAACTTGTCCTTAATTTGGTGCGTTTGAAAAATCAGCTGGCACTTTCTATTCGTAAATTGGTAGAGAATGACACTAATAAAACATGCTGTGCGGGTTTTTAATATGTATATATAGGTTGGAGAATGTTAATACGAGTAACCTGAGAAGTCAAGCCAAAGTAGTTGGAACAGTGGTGACTGTTGGAGGCGCCATGATGATGACATTCATCAAAGGAGCAGCCGTTGGATTGCCATGGAACGATGGGACAAGGCATGAAGCTGAAACTGCGAGTGCCTCTGCAACTCAACAAAACCTTGTCAAGGGCTCCGCCATGATCACCGCTGGTTGTCTTTGTTGGGCCGTCTTCTTTATCCTCCAAGTATTATCATTTTGTATGTGTATTTCTACCTTTATATATACAAATATGCAAAGTTTCTAGTATCCAATTACATGTGCTTTGTGAAAAATTAGACATTTTGAATCTGCTTATGAAACCAATTTATATTTTTGAAAACTATCTCCAGGAAAATTTTTTGAAAACAAGCACATTTTTGCATGACAATCAAAAATTATTTTTAAAATTCTCCAACATTTTTTGTTTAACTTTTTACTTGAACATGAAAATGGCATTAAAGAAACATAAAACAAAAGGCAGAATACAATTCAAATGTTTCCTGAAAATTCTTCCATTAAAAAAAAAGGTCTAAAAAAATGAATCCAAAGGGGCCAAAATTCCAAGTATTCATTAATCTCTCTCTTTCTCTCTCTCTCTCTCTCTCTCTCTCTCTCTCTTCTCTAGCATATCATAACTTAGTGGATGATTATTTGTTAATTGATGGGATAATGGTTTGATCTTTATAAACAATTATATTGAAATCATATCCAGCTCAGCTATCCCTCACGACGCTGGTATGCATGGCTGGTGCACTTCAAGGCGTTGTAGCGACATTCGTTGTTGAGAGGGGAAACTTGGGAGTCTGGTCCTTAGGCTGGGATAGCAAACCCTGGCTGTACTATAAGGGGTAAATAATTCTTTAAATTTCGATTGAAATATTTATTTACCTTCAGTTTGGCAAGCCGGGATTTGATGACAGTTATATTTCAAAATCTAATTTTATTGTTTGGATAAATTTTTTTTTTAAAATGAGATTTGAATTATATAGAATTTGACAAAATTTCACTTAGTTTTTTGAAGTCCAATGAAATCCCATCAAAATTAATAGGATTTGACGATATTTTATGAGATTTAGATTTTAAAATAATTGCTAAAAATTTTTAAATTATTTTTCCAACTTAAGCTCTTAATTTTTTTTTATTAACATGAAAAAAATAAAATAGATAACGATGTCAAGAGAATTCTGTGTAAATGTAAAAAATTTGTATCAAATGTTACACAATTAATTACTTCAAATTTAATGGATAAAATTAATCACAATTATTTTCTATTATATTAATTTATAGTTATCTTTCTTTCTAAAATATTAATTAATTTAATTTATTGATTTTGATTAAATTAACAGTGTAAGATTTGGTATAAATTGATTCATTCTATCTCTCTCTCTATTTATATACATATATATTATTTTCTTTAATATATTTAGATTTATAATTTTTTTGATTTACTTAGATTTTCATCCAACATCCTCAACTTGTAGTCACTCTTCTCTGCTAGTAATTATACACATGAGATATTGGAATTATTGCATATCCAGTAAATCTTCTATGAAAATAATTATTCTCAAGGATAAAATAGTAAAAGATCATATGTAATTCTAAATCTCATTTTTATCCAAATACCAAATGTAACTTGTAAATGCCAAATTTTATTTTTTGCCAAATACTAAAATAGGATTTCGATTTGAAATCTATAAAATTTTAAATCCAATTCCAAATCCGTAGGGTTAAAAGATTTGAGATTTTATGCTTATGTATGGTACTTGGCTGCAGGGGATCATCTGCTCTGGGTTGGTTTTTACATTTCAGGAGTGGTCATAAAGGAAAGGGGTCGTGTCTTCTAGGCTGCTTTCAGTCCTCTAGAATTGGTTGTAGTCGCCATACTGAGCTCCTTCATTTTGGCCGAGCAAATTTTCATGGGAGGGTAAATTTTTTCTGTTTTCTCTGAGGATTTTTTTTTTCCTTCTGTGATTTCTAAAGTAGAAACACACCAAATCTTGAAAACTTTATTTCATATTGTTTTGATTTTGAAACAAAGTAGTTTATAATAATTTATTCTAAAAGTAACTTTTTTATTGTTTTGCTTTCACTCGAACAGCTTTATAATTCTCGGGGCAGGAGTCATTGTTGTTGGACTTTACCTAGTCGCATGGGGCAAAAGCAAGGATGAGGGCCCATCCCAGCCATGCAGTAATGAGGAAGCTCCAATTGATAAAGATGCTGATACAAATGGTGGCTTCACAGAGGATTAAGCCAATGATACTATTGAAGAGAGATGAAGATTTTTTAACATACTTATGGACTGTTATTTTATCATCTCAAAATATATATTTGAATTTCTGAATTTAAAATTTCAGAAATATTATCCTTTTGAACTATATTTCTGAAACTATTTTAAATGTATATACTTTAAAAATTAAAGAATTGTTTCTACAACTTCCCTCAGTGTTTAGGCTATGATCAATTTCTAAAACAAATTACTTTATTTGTATTAAAAAAATACATGTTATATTCGATTATATTATTGTATATTCTCTCATATATATAATATAAATATTATATACTAAAATATAATATATAACATATTATATCATATTATTATATATATGTTATGTCCGATTATATTAAATGTATATATAATATATTTAATTTCATCAATTCAATCCCTTAGTAGATTGCTTAATTTATTCTCTTTCTCATTTCATCATCCAACATTTTAAATTTTTTAAACTCTTACCTCAAAATAATATATAAAATAAAATAATTTTAGAAATATACCTAAAAAATATATAATAAAAAATCATATCTCAATTGTCTTTAAAATATTATGTCCTAAAAGGACATTTTAGTTTTAAAAATATGTATTCTTAAGGCTAAAAGAGAATGGCCCTTATAATTGAAGAGAGAGTATAATTATGTGTAGTTGAGTTGCGTGTAGAGTTATGTAATGCAACTTTTCTGTATACATATGTTCATTACTTTTAAAAGGCCTCTAAAACGTTAAAAACAAGGCTTAATTATTTGTAAATGAGTTGAGTCGAGTTTAGTTTAGCTCCTTTAGAATGCCTTAAAAAATTATCCAGAAAAATATGGGAGATCAAGTCGCAACATCACCTTTCCATTCAAGATCTTTCTTCTGATTTATGGGAGATCCAGTCGCAATTTAAATTGCTTCAAATTCATAAGCACCGACAGCATCATCTGCATGGAACAATTTGAATCACCAGCAAACCCGACTTACTTTACTAGAAATACGAAACAAATCAAAGTTCTACGTTTCCACTTCCTTTTATAATTCCTTAAGATTTTTCTCCATGTAGAAAATATAACCACCCCCATGTGACAATTAAATTCAACTGATAATAGCCAAATATCACATGTTTTCCATGTAAAAAGAAGGCTTATGTTCTTTCAGAAAATTAATAAATGAATGTCTGTGTAAATTGCAGGAAAATCAAACGTGAGAAGTCCTAGATCACTACAAGAAAAGGAAAAAACAACCGTTGAAAGTGAAAAAAAGAGCAGTTAAGAATCGCTGTCTTTTACGGCTATGGTGGTAAATAAAATCACCGAAATCTCGTCCATCGTTAAGTATAATATGGTGGTTAAAAATTAACCACCGCGTTAACCATTGTAATTTACATTGATAAATTATGATTGTTAAATCATGGCGGTTGAACAGTCATAATTTATGGTAATTTAATTACGGTGGTTCAAACTGCCGTAATTTATAGTGGTTAAATTACAGTGATTGAACTACCGTAATTTACGAGATTTAATTATGGTGGTTCCATTGCTGTAAATTACGGTGGTTCAACTGTTGTAAATTACAGTGGTTCAATTATAGCAATTTTTAACCACTCTTTTTTTAGTTAATTTTTTGTTATAAATTACGACGGTTTTTATTGCAAATTATGACGATTTTCATGTAAATTATGCCAGTTTTGATGTAAATTGTGATTTTTTTGGTATAAATTACTGCAAGTTTTTTAATACATTATGGCAATTTTAATTGTAAATTATGGTAAATTTTTACTATTTTGTTGTAAAATATGACTTTTTTTGCTCTTTTACAGCAATTTTTTACTTTTTTTAATTATCATTTTTTGCTATTTTTTAAGCCACCCTTTTTTGCTTTCTTTAACAAAAACCCATAAATGTAAAAAGCATGAGCAAAACTAAATAGAAATTTCATTCAATCTTAATCAGAGTATAATATACATTCTTGAAACTAACAAAACCACAAAGTGATTTTGAGAACTTAAACCAAATACAGAAATAAAAACGTTTTTTCACAAATAGCATACTCAACTAAGGTTGTTAGATACAAGTTTGATATTAAAAACAATGTGCTATAACTGACTGAAATCTGCTGCAACAACAAAAGGTATCAAAGCCTAAAATTACTAAACCATTCAGATCTCTCTTGCGTCTCCGAATGCCAAATCCACTGTACCGCTAGAAACTTGAATCGCCAATCTCACATAGTATAACCTCGTTCAGATTATTAGATGTTAATTCTTTGTATTTTTCACTTATAGCACCACCTTTTTGTTTCTGAAATTGGATGTATCTGAATGTATTAGCAAAGAGAGCATCTTGGATTGCAAAGTCACCTTGCATCTCATTTTTTGTTAGTTCTATTAGCCGGTTAATAGTAGCACTTGTTATTTGTTGGTTTCCTTGATCGAAGAAGTAGAGATGCCTGAAAGATATTTTACCCAGAAAAATTTTAAAAATAATAAAGGGCAAATTTATGCTTGCCAAAAGGGTATATTTACCAATGACGAAATATTAGCCCCTATTGGAAAAAATATCCAACCAATTTCCTTGTGTCAAATACACACCTTTCTCCATCCTTAATTCCATCCTAGTTATCAATCCAAAATAGATGTGAACATGCACAAACTACTTTGCATTGATCGAGCTTATTGAAAAGTTTCGCTGAATATTGGAGACAGGAAAATACCATATCAGGATTAACCAGACAAGTTGAAATTTTTTGAATTGCCATCACCTGGGCTTGTGAATCCTGAACATATATATGATCATGTAAATACCAAATGATATCTAAAGCCATCCCAATCAGTCACATATTGTGACTAAGTTTGATTGCAGAAAACTAATTTATTAGAAATTAATGTAATTTCTTCTTCGTATAACATAAATGCTTGAGTAAAAAATTCGTAAGCAATTGGTTCAAGATAACTATCATTGGCAGCCTACAATGAATATAATGGAAAATAATTAAACAAAATATGCCTGCTATAGCAATAGAGAATGACCCAAGCTATTATTCAAATTTCTTCTTGAATTGCATCAATAAATAGCATGTTGTAACTTTTCAAAATTTATGTTCCTGAAAGAAAAAAAAAAAAAAAAAGAACAAGAAGAAAAGAAACAATTGTAACTTACCTCAACAAATTACAAATATAGCCGTAGTGCAAGTTCAGGTGATTGAAGGCAGGACATTAACAGGATCTGCTTGCTTGCAGAAAATATAAAATAAAATAACCATATGAAACTCTAAAAATGGAAGGATCCATTTCTGACTGATCTAACTCTAAATTAAAAAACTCAAATAGAAAAGCATCACCAAACTCAAGCTCTGAGATTTTTTCCAATGAAGGTAACAGGTAGATGAACTTTGAAGTTTTGTCAATAACATCTATGATGAATTGCAATACCAGATGTTGAAACTAGATGCCTCTGTTGTTAAGATAGCATACGTACTGTTGAAATGTAGATGGCAACAATATCACAAAGCATGTAAATTACAATTACCTTTCAACTCAATTGCTAGACCATGTCAATCCCAACCAGGCACATAGTGAATTATATAGTTCTGAAGAAGCTGCAGCAGAGAGACAGAGAGAAGACAGAACAAAAAAAAATGTTATATGCTGTAGTGATATGAATTTTTAACAGACAAATGGGTAGGAGCTTACAGTGAGTAGATTAGGGTCAATAATATGCTTAATCAATCATTTTGCTAATAAAATAATACTATGATTCCGGTAATGCTAATAAAAATTATGATTCCGGTAATGCTAAATAAAAATTATGATAAATGATTAAAAGATGCATTTTGGAACAACATTAAGGTATTAATTTCATGATCAGAGAAGAGGTAATACAAAAGCCAAAAAAAAAAAGAAAAAAACAAAATATAGGGGTGAGCAATTCCTAATTACATTATGCAGAGACTATGTAAGACCAGATAAAAGAAATTACATTGTCCATAATATCTAGCAAAGATACTCTTTGCTTCAAGGTGTTTGTTTGGTCCATATTTGTTAGTCTTGCTTCATATGCCCTCACCAGATACTACCAATAGAAGAAACAGAGATAAGAATGAAGAATAGATCAACATCATCCTCCAAAATAAGTCTACAAGTATAATTATTTCGATTATTTAACAAAGTAACTGTAAGCCTCCATTAAAGAAATTGCAATGAACACTGCTCGATAGATTGAGCGTAGAGATGAACAGTTAGGGTTTCAATGAATACTGCTTGACAGATTGCAAAAATCAATCAAAAAATCGCAAAAATCGCATAGATGAATGCTTAGGGTTTTAAATGAACAGTTAGGGTTTCACATTATTGCACAAATGGCACGAAAAAAAGCACAAAAAATATGACAAGGAAGGGAAAAAGAGTGAGAAAGAGTCTCACTGTTGCTGGTGGTAGGCGTAGCTTGTTGTGTGGGTTTCACAATTGGAAATTGAGAGTTGATGTGAGATGGTGCTCAGTGGAACCAAGATTCGAATAACGTTTCACAAAAAAAAAAAACATAAACAAATTATTACATGAGGATGGACCAAAAAATTGCATGAACTACAGAAATTTGAATATAAGAAGTATTTTATACCTGAATCTGGCTGAAACATGAAACCCCTTCTCAAGAAGCAAAAGAGACAAATCTTTGAATGTAGATCTCGAGTAACAGAAGGGCAGATGTGATTGAGCAATAGAAGCCTAGAAATTGTAGATAATAGTGATGAAGTGTAAGAAAAGGGAGAGGAGGACAAGGAGAGGAAGGATGTTGAGGGGTGAGAACAATCCAGAGGAGAGAGGCGAATGTATCGGGTGCGAGCTCGAGGATGAAGGGATTGAACTAGGGATGAGGCTAGGGCTTGGGCTATTCCCCCAAATTTTCTTTTAAAAAGTTTAAGTAAAAAATGGCGGTTTAATAGTCGTATTAATCTACAACTGCCATATTTAACATGTATAAAATGGTGGCTAGACTAACCATCATAAAAACCATTGTAATATACAAAAATTCCGGCGGTTAACCTTAATCATCGTAATTTAACCGCTGTTATTGACCTGATTTTTTGTAGTGGATCCAGGGAATGAAGGCTCACCAGGGGCTCAATTGCAAAATCTGAGGGGTTAGTTGAAGGAATATTCATGTCTACAAGGATTGAATTGAAATGCATGATAAAGTTAAGGGGCATGTTTATTAAGAATATTTTTGGATAACTGTCAATCTTCTTCTTTGCTATCTTCTTCGCCAACTAGGCAATGGCTAGTCATCTATATAATTCCAATCATCTAATGTAGTAAGAGGGTTGAAAAGCACTGAATAGTGAAGCAGTACAGTCAAGGAAGAACTTTAGTTGTTCAATGTGTTAGTCTCAAGATTTTACATTTATTTTGATAATAATAAAAGAAATTAAAATTGTTATATATATATATATATATATTTATAATAAATAATATCAACAGTTCATATTGTTGAATTTATTATTTAGAGATACATACATTATATGTTGTGCTAGAAAGTGAAATTGTCAAATTGAATATACATATAATATATTTGATCATATCTTATTATATAAGACTCAAAAAATTGCAAAGTTCATTTTATATGAAATTATACTCAAATACTTTGTTTCGATATTTGACTCGTACATCCTTCTATGTTAAATTAGTTTTTTATATCAATCTTATACGTTATCTTTTGAACAAGTCATTGCTGAAATATGTACCATATAAGTTTTAAATAGTAAAATATATTTTATAATACTACTAAAGTTTTAATTTTATTTTATTCGTAAATTAGACATGCTAAGCTTTAAATAGATCTATTACATATATATTTTACACTTATAATTAAGTAGATATATTTTTTTCTAATTGAGTCATTTTGCTGAGTTAACTATCCGTAAACAAAACAAGTATAATAAAGTATTTTAGTTATATCTTAAAATATAAAAATCCAATTTATACAAGTTTAATTTTAAATGAAAGTATACATTATGAAATTTTCAAAAATATATAATTTATTATTTTTAATTGAGAATTAAAGTCTCTAGATAATTTAGAAATAGACTAACAAATTTTGACATAAAGAATTTTTTAATTTGACATGTTCTTGGAAAATGGACAACTTTTCTCAAATGGTTGGTTATTATCTAATGGCTTGTTGTGTTTAAATGTAGACTCATTGTAGAGCATTCAAAATTTTTTCTAAGATTTTTTGAAAGTTGGAAGCTATTTTTATGAATTTTCAAAATGAGTCTATGTGCCGTTACTGCTAATAGAAGGTTTAAATTTATCTTCTATCATTTTACAAAAGGCCAAGAGTTACCAAACGTCTTTCCAACATCTATTTGGTGATTTTGCCTATAAAAAGAGTATAAATTGAAGAGAGAAGCATCCAAGAACAAATTTTCAAAGTCTTCTAAATCTTTTTTTCTTATTATTTGTGCTATATTGTCTATTACTTAAACAAAAAGTGTCTAGAGTTAATTATTTTATTCTTGTGAATGTTTCTTTGAAATGAGATTATTTTGTATATAAGGGATAATTAATTCTACTTAAAAAGAATTACTACATTTCTACATCATTTCTACTAAAATTTGTATTATTTAAAATTCATCAAATCAAAAGCTTTATTCGTAATTGATATTTCTTGCCTCCATCAAGTGCAAGAGATACAATTGAACCTCGATCGATTGGAGCTCGAGAGAGTGGACATAGATTTGAATATAAAGTCCAATCACTATAAAATAATTTACACTTGTTATCCTTACCTTCTTTATTTTACTTAGAATTGTTCTATATTACTTTGGTTGAATTGTGTAATTTTAATTGATTCAATTTTTATTATTACATTTTTTTACATACTTAACTTATATGAAAATACTCAATTCACCCATCTCTTGGATTGCGTTTTAGGACAATAATTGGTATTAGAACTAGGCTCTATATATTGACCTTAAAAACCCTTTAGAATAAGATCATATATTATGACAACTATTCATACACATGAGTTTATAAATGGTCAATCCGTTACTATACCACATTTCTCTAATGGTGATGATTATGATTATTAAAATATTAAGATGATCATTTATCTTCGACAAATAAATTATGATATTTGGAATATTATTAAAAAGGATAAAAAAAACTCTCATGATTGTTAAATAAAATGATGTAATTATTAAAAGGAAGAAAGATTTGAATAAAAATGATAAGAAAAATTTTATTACAAATGTAAAAGTAATGAATACACTATTTTGTGCTCTTGATAAAAATGAGTTTTATAGAGTCTCTATACGTAAAATGGTACAAAGCATTTAGAGAACACTTGAAATAATATATAAAGGTATAGGCAGAGTTAAGAAACAAAACTTCATATGTTCAAACATAAATATGAACTTTCTATAATGAAATCAAGTGAATCCATTAAAGAAATGTATAATTAATTTTATAGTTATTATTAATAGTACGATTTCTATGGTAAAAGTTTTAATGACAAAATTCTTGTAAAAAAAAGTCTTGGGATTCTACCAAAGAGTTGGGCTCCAAAGGGTGACTACTATACAAGAAGTAAAAGATTTTTCTAAAATTTCAATTGAAGAGCTTCTAAATCACTAATGACCTATTAAATGACTCGAAGAAACAAAGAGTAGGAAGAATTGAAAAGAAAAGGAGTATTGTTTTAAATTTTACCATGAAGGCAAACTCTAATATAAGTGACAAAGAAAGTGACGATAAAATTGCACAACTTACAAAAATAGTTACCAAGTTACTTAAAAAAAAGAAATTTGAGTGGAGGCAAAGAAGAGATGATTAATATGAAGACTCTTTCAAATGAGATATTATATGTTATGAATATAAGAAGTGTGGACACATCAAATTGAAATATTCACTCTTAAAAATGAATAAAAAAGAGAAGAAAAAAGGAAAAAAAGTCATCAAAGTCACTGCTTGGGATATAAGTGATAAAAGTAACTTGGTGGAAAAATTTAGTGGAAATGATATTACTAATTTATGTCTTATGGCTCTTGAAAAAAGCGATAATGAAGTAAGCTTATCTTCTTCTAACTTCTAACACTTCTAAATTATCTTATGATAGAACTATTATATGCATGTAATAAATTGCAAAATGAATTAACTACTCTTGAAAAGATATGAAGATTTGGAAAATAAGTATTCAAATATCTTTAATAAAAATGTTAGTTTGCAAAATAAAAATGACTGTTTGAAAACTCAGCTTGCTTTTATGTTTAAAGAATAAACAAATGATTTATTGACAAAAAGAGTAAAAAAGCTTGAAAATATCTTGGCTAAATTTACTCAAGTAAAGAAAAATTTGAATAAATTACTTACTACTCAAAAGTATGATTTTAATAAAACCATATTAGGATACAAAGCTTGCTAAGGACAAAAATTTTATAAAAATTATCTTTAAAAAAACTATTATCAATCTTGTTGTCATTGTGATGGAAAGAGATATTATGTTTGTAATTGTTCTTTAAAGAGAAAATTATTTGTAAGATTTAAAAATATTTTAGTTCCAAATGATTGTAAATAGAATGATGCATGTAACATTGTATCTATTTGAGTTCTAAAGGAACATATTTTAACATTATTGGACCTAAGAAAGTTTAAATACTAAAATTCAAAACTTAATTTACTTATGTAGGAGATTTGCATGAAGAGCACCACGAAAAAGAATAAGTGATTTTTGGATAACTAGATGTTCAGGGCATATGACAGGAGATTACTTAAAATTTAGTTATATCTCAAAAATGGATGCAAGATATGTGACTTTTAGAGACAATGCATAAGAAAAAATTATTGACATTGGATAAGTTAGTAACTATAGCTCTCTTATTATTGATAATATTTTATTTGTTGATGGTTTAAAACATAACTTGCTTAGCAGTAGTTAATTGTGTGATAAAGGTTATTAAATTATTTTTCAAGACAATGCATGCAAGATTTTTAACAAGAATAATATTTTAATATTTGTTATTTTAAGAAATGAAAATGTGTACATTATTGACTTTGATAATTTGATTGAATAAAATATAAAATGTTTGAGTATATTACATAATGATTTTGGGTTATGTGTGGAAGATTAAGTTATTATAGTATAAATATAATTTCTAAACTTTCAAAAAAATAATTACTTATTAACCTACCTAAAGTCAAATTTAATAAAAATATGCACTCTCACCTGCCTTTGCCTGTAATCTCCCTTCCTTTTAAACATACATAATAAGAAGTTCATTTATTGACAATTTTTCTTTATATATGTTATAAGAGATTTTAAAGGCATTAAATTGACACGATGAGGAGTTCAGAATGTAGTGCACAATGAAAATCTGAGAAGTATCCACCCTAGTTACTTTAATTGGGTCACAATGTCCCATAACTGCACGATGTGCTCGTACACACCTTTAATTCTGATGAGTTTCATAGATGATAACCTAATTATAAGGATACATGTAAGTGTCTTATTTGAAGTTTTATATTATTCATCGATTCCTTTAGCAGGTCATTGACATTGGCTTGCTCTCCAATAAAACCACAAATGCTAGTTGGTATGTGTGTTTTAATAAGCATTGTGGATAGCCGATTAGACCATTTCCATTGTTTATAAGAGTGACTTCTACCAAAAATAAATAAAGCATAATAAATAATTTGTTAAAAATTTATCAAAAAAATAAATTTAAAATTTAACTTATTTTTTCAAAATTTAAAATTTCCATGAAAAAATTATCCTTGGAAAAATCCGTTGAAAATATTTTTTTGAAAATCTTATATATCCAAAATTTTTATTTATTTTGTACTAATTTAGATTAAATCATATATATCAAAAAATCTTGTGGATCTGAAATTTTGTAATTTAAATGAATCCAGAGCCTAGCCCACTTTTGTAACAAAAAAAGACGCCCAAGCCCACTTGCGTATTATTGGACAAATTTTTTGTAAAACCGGAGTCCATGGGGTTTTGTTAGGGCCGAGGCTTTACAAAACCTGAGCTCACTTGATTTTGTTGAATTGTGCTTCTAAATTATAGCTAATAATTTTATCAATCGTAATTTATAATTTTATTATATAATAATATAGAGTTCTACAATTTAATTATAATAATTGTATCATAACAAATGAATAAATTATAATTTATAACTTATCATATAATAACTTATGATAGTATAAGTTGTTATAATAAAGATAATTTTTTAATAATAAGTTTGTAACAACTAATGAATAAGTTAAAACTTATAACGTTATTATATAAAAAATTATAATTCTATAAATTCATTATAGTAATTAAAAATTAAAAATAAAAATAAATTATAACTTATAACTTTGTCATATAATAACTTATGATTCCATAGAATTAATTATACTAATTACAAAATAGTAACAAGAATTTAATTATAAGTTATTAACAAATTGTTACTTATAACTTTATAATATAATCATTTACAACGTAATTTTTTTCTTAAATGTTATTTTTTTGAAATTTATATTTATTTTGTATTAATTTTTCAGAATTTTAAAATTGATGATATAATTAAATTCAAAGTCCAAGCTACTATATGACTAACGTAGTTGGGTCAAGGTTTGCAAACCCAAGCTTACTTGCATGTTGTTGGACTTTGCTTGGGCGAGATATTACAAAACCCAAGCTCACTTGATTTTGGGGGTATTTGCAAATGCTTTTGGAGAATTAGAAATAAGTGATTAAAGTAAAAGTGATTGAAAGTGATTTTAATGAAAAGTTGGAAGTGTTTGCAGGAAGTGTTAAAAAAGTTCTCAAAATTAGTAAAATGGTGTTTGGGAATAATTTTTGTAAAATAATGGTGGAGAAATTTTTAGGATCAAAATTACAATTTTACCCTTCATAAATACTTATTTTTTAATTTTTATTTTTCTTTCCACGCAACGGTTGTTGCACGCAGCGGCCTGTTGCGGCCGAGCGGCTTGCTGCGGCGACCGCTACGTGCTACTGCCGCACGTTGCGGCCCGCTGCGTGCGGCCGCTGCATGTAGAGGCCTACTGTAGCAACCGTTGCGTGCGGCCATGGTAGCGGTTGCCTCTGGAGCCGCTATGTGTGGCAATGAAATGCAACAACCACACGCAGCGGCTGTTTGGGGGCCTCTGCGTGTGGTGATCGTTGCCGTTACACGCAGTGGCGGGGTCCGGAGTTGCTGCGTGCGGCCATTGTAGCGGCCGCCTCTAGAGCCGTTACAAGCGGTGATCGCTGCCACTGTGCGCAGTGGTGGGGTTCGGAGCAGCTGCGGCTACGATCACCGCCGCTGCGCGTCATAGTAGAGTCCAGAGGTGTTGTGCGGTGATGGATGGAGAGGGAAGGAAAAAAGGGAAAGGGATAAGGGTAGTTTAGGTATTACATAAAATATTTGAGGGTAATTTTGTCCAAAAATATTATAAAACAGCTTCTATATATTTACAATTATGCCACTGAAGCTAAAAGTATCAAAACCCCAACTTCTCTAAATTAGCTTTTCCCTTAGATTTTTTTAACTTTAAAAAGCTGATGTTTAAGCAAAAGCAATTTACAAACACCCTCTTAAGCATTTATGGCTTATTGGAAAGTGCAAAAGCACTTGGAGCAGCAGATGCAAACACCCCGTTTATTAAACTGAGCTTCTAAATTATAGCGAATAATTCAATATTTATAAAATAGTAATAATTTGTGCAAATAATAAATCATAATTTACAATTTTATTATATAATAATTTATAGAGCTATAAATTAATTATAATAATTAAAAATTCAAAATAATAATTCTATAATAACTAATGAATAGGTTAAACTCATAGCTTTATTATATAATACTTACAATGCTATAACTTGATTATAGTAATTAGAAATTAGTAACAATAAGTTTATAATAGCTAATGAATAAATTATAAGTTATGATTTTATCATAAAATAACTTATAATTTTATAAATTGACTATAAAAATTTCAAATTAATAATAACTTGTGAATAAATATAACTTATGATTTATTGTGTATTAACTTAAAATTTTATATTGTAACACCCTATCCTGAAATTTTCGTATTTAAGGCCTATTTAAACTGAAATTTTGTTTGCAGGGATTTACAATTAAATCATAAAGATAGGGCAAGATACAAACTTTAGATAAAGGGCAACTTGGTAATACACAAGCTGAGTGAAAGAGAACCCCACACCATGAAGCTTGCATTTCTTGCCTTGTTGTCCATTAAAAAAAAGAAGGGTAAAGGTATAAATGTCACGACCCAAGAGTTAGTTCTGTGATTAACGCTAGGGTTAGAATAGATTTTAACACAATAAATCTCTAAAGTATCTTGTATCTATCAAATAAATTGAAAACAATCAAACCAAAACCTCATATAAATAGAATTTTAAATGGAGTATAACTCAAGTCTCAATAACTCATCAATACATTAATAAAAAATCTTGTATGTAGTTAATAGAGCACGACTAATGAAGTCTCAAGATCTAATAGAAATAAAAAACAAAAGAGCACTAACATCAACGATCAATAGATTAATAGCAGAAATAGTAGACACTCCTCAAACAACAAGATTTGAAGGAATGTCGAACTTCGAATCTGAAAAATGATAAAAAATAAGTCGACAAACTCAATGAATAATAGTATATATCTACAAGAACAAGGGACAGGTATATCAGTTATAATAGAAATTTACAAATATCAAGACTTTAGGGGATTTGCAATCTAGAACATAATAGAACATAAATAAAAAGTTCTCGCAATTCCTTAATCTGCTGGTATTCAAATATACAGTACAACAATGTTGGCCCAATGTGGTAGTTTAGCACCATTTTTGCCAATTGAAGATACAACATGGTGCATCGAATCTAACACCTACTGTTATTAGTTATAATGTTACAACAATCCAAAACTTTCTTAAAACAGTTTTTCAATTACAAATATAAACAGTGTTTAGAAAAGTAATATCAAACAATCTCTTATTATACATTTATAACAAAATTTAATTCAATATTTAGAAATCAAATGTATCAAATAATAAGTCATGTAAAAATCAAGATTTACTCAAAAATGTACATTATTATTCACATAACCAATAGTATTCAGATAGTTCGGTTATCGATGACACGGGCTTGACAAGAAACGTTTAAGAAATTTAAAATCTCAAAAACAGTAAAAATATCTATTTTAGGATTTCAATATATTCACATATCTAATTTAAGTAATTTTCCAATTAAAACCCGAGTTCAAATCTAAGCTTTCGTATGCAAAACCTATATCAAAGTTACCAAAGTCCTGAACTGAGTATAAGTCTTGAACTAGTTTTATAAAGTATATAATCAATTTATTTAACCTTTGAACCACCCATTAGAGTACTAAATCAGCCTTGAACTATCACTAGTTGCTGAATTGGCTATGAACCAGCTATTAAATCAATGAACTAGTTCTACATCGATCCTAAACTAGCCTATAAAGTATTGAACTGGCCCTGAACCTGGCTTGAACCAGCCTATAAAAGGACTGAATCAACTCTGAACCAACCTATAAAGCATTGAATTGGCCTTCAAGGCACTGAACTAACAAGTAGAATACTGAACCGATCAACTTAAACATAAAATTGATCATTCTAACACTAAACGGGTATAAGAAAATACCAAACCAGCAGTTATAAAACTCTAAACCAGTGGTTTCATCCTTAAACATGTTGATTTTGCCCCAAACTAGCATTAAACCGGCTATTAAACCCCCTAAACTAGCTAAGCCCTAAGCTTCCAATGTACGAAATTTGAATCTAGGATCTGGATCCTACTATCCATCTAAACCTATAAGGCTCTAACTCGGTCCAATCCAAACCTAGTCCAAAGCCCATTATGACCCAAGCCCACTTGGCCTAGTTTAGTCAACTAGCCCAAGTCTCATTCGGTCCAGGCCCACTTTGGCCCAACTCAATCTAAGTTTGGCCCAATAATCAAACTTAAGTTTATATCTGATTGAGAGAACCAAATCTTGTGTATACCTGAGTCTTCACTTAAGTTTGTCACCTTCACCCCAACTGCCCCCCTTTACAAAAGTTCTCAAAATTAAATGGCCGATTACCTTGTTCTATCCTAGTGACTTGACAGGTGGAGTTTAGCGATGGCCAAGCTTCCAATTGGTGATGGCGATGTGGTCAAAGGAGGGCAGAATTGGACAAATTCTTAGTCACACGGCCGTGATTGCTTTATAATAAAACTTGCTTCAATTGGCAAGTTAGAATAGTTTTTGGACAAATTGATTAGGAGCTTTGTCTTTACGGTCATTTTCAAGTGTTTATATACACAAAATTGTGCTGATTTTCCCTCAAATTACTTGTAATTAGCATCAATGGCTGCACAAGATTTGATTTGATAGAATGAAATCCATATTTAAAATAGTCTTGATTTGGTCCTTCAGTTCTTGATTTCATGCGATTTGGTCCCTGTCAACTCTGATTATTTTCGTTCAGGCCCTTAAAAGTTTTATTTTGTTCAATTAAGTCCCCTAATATTCTAATTAGACCCTTGAACATCTTGTTTCTTTTAATTAAGCCCTCTAAGTTTCTAAATTCTTAATCAGCCCCAAATTTGGGGTGTTACAATAATAGAAACTCTTAACCCTTGCACTAAATACTTAGCTTGAAGATTTCCTTTATTACTTTCTTATCATCTTCCCATGCGACTTAGAAAGAGAGAAACTCATTGCAAGGAGAAGCTTTTAGGGCACACAAATTGCCGAGGGTGAGAAAAGGGCCTTCGCCTCATCTCTCTTTTTGCCTTTTCTTTCTTCATTGCTATGTGGAATCTACTATACTGGAGTAGCTTTGAGGAGAGTCGTTGTTTTTGGGTTATAGAAATAGCTACCTGAAGTTTCCACAGGCAAGGGACGTTGTAAGCATTCCCTCCGACTGGAACTCGTGAGGTTTTCATCTTCCTTGTTTGCGATTTCCCTTATGAGAAAAGCTATTTAGTAAGGAGCTTAGGTTGGATATAGAGATACGAGCAGAATAGATGGTCCATGCTTGCTATAGCTTACAATTGGTTGGCAAGGGAGAAGACTGGATTGTTTGGCCATCTTTGTGGGCTGTTAACCCCTCTTTTCTTCTGTTTTATGTGCAACCCCTGTAAATAGCCCTAAAAGGCTAGGAAAGAACCATTTATTTTTTTATTTTTCTTCTAGAGGCTAACTGTAACTAGCCAACTGTGCGTGTGGCCAAGGAAGACTTGTGACTAGGCTATCTTCCTATTAACAATACCTCAGAAGCAATTTACTACGCATGTCTTGGCACAAGGTGCCCTAAATAGTCAGGTTTCCTTAATTTATCCAATATCTCTATTTTGGTCTTTCCTTCAAATGCATGGGTGGGTGTTCCCAGGTTTTATAGGTTTATAAAATTTTATGGAGAAATTGTTTAACAAAGGTGGAGTGAGTTCCCACATGGGGATTGTGTGGGTAATTCCTTTTTTTAATTTCCTCTGTCATGGGCACTGGATATGTTTGAAAGGGTTGAAACTTATTACTTTCTTAGATGGCTTAGAAAATAAATAAAGGAATCAGACAATTTCTTTACACAAAGCTGAAATCTCTTATTGTTCAAGTTGAATATTATTAATTAATTTATGGGTATAGGAAAACAAGGTGGGGGCCAAGTGTCGACTTGGACGGTTCACTTTAATGAAGATTTTAATTGCATGAAAGAGGTTCACTACTATGATTTAATAAATAATTTAGTAATGCCGTAGGTAGCTATAACTTGCCAACACTTTCGAATTGTTTCTTTCTTTCTTTCTTTCTTTTTTTTTTTTTTGGACTAAGAAGACTAATAAAATTAATACATGGGAGGGTTGACCTCTAGAATGTATATAGATTAGAAATAATAACAAATTATAAAAATGGGTTATTGCTAATGCAAATAGGATAATACCTTTGACCCCTGTTGTTTATGTGAGAAGTAGGAAAGAAATCTAGCCGTAGGTGATTACTTGCAACATGGTTCTCTATTTCTAATTGTATTTTACCATTTTGCCATTTTTTTGGCTATTATGTACTAGTTATAAAGGATGGTGGAGTAAGTAATTTAAAGGGGATGATTTCTAGTTTATATGTCAATATAAGTTAAAATTAATGAATATTGTGAATGGGTTCATAGGATTAAAGAGAGTCTTGCCCTAGGGCACCTTAGTACTGGCATTAGAGTCTTAAACCTTGAACATGTGAAATGACATGGACATTTCCTTTGGAGATCTCTTTAGTGGACAAGGAAAAGGGCACGTCAAGCTAAACTTGCAATTCTTGGATTCTTATTAGTGTTGTGAGTAATAATATCTTCTATACTTTGGCCTTGACATTAACAATTAACTATGTAATTATTTGTTTTAAATATTTTCTAAAATATTGTAAGCCTTCTTGCAAGACATGGGTTAATAAAAAAAAACTCTTGTTTTAAGGTTTTTGTATAAAACTCATGGGCAAACCTTTTTTAAATGTTTTTCTGTTTATTTAAAACTCATGGGAAAATCTTTAAAGAATATTTTCTTGAAATTCTTAATGCAAGATTTTTCATGTAAATAAATCTTTTAACACTTTTAATGTCATTTCTCAAACATAAAATACGCTTATGAATTTGGAAATATGCTATGATTGAATTCACTATTGTGTTGAAAATGTTGAATGATATATGCTTAGATTGTTAAATTATTGTAATGATTTGCCATCGGTGGGGAGGTAAGTGGCCATGTGATGTTTTGCCATCGAGGAGAGGTTTGTGGCTATTGGGAAAAAAGCTGTGTTGATATCAAATTGTGTTAAACTTGTTGATGCATATTATGTATTCTTATGATGGTACTTGTAATGTGATTGGGTAGGTGCATAAGCAATAGTTATGTGACAAATTTAGCTAGTGTTGATAATTCCTCACATCCATGTACATGTATAGTTATATTGTGTGGACGATAGTGTGTAATGAGATATGTGCTCTCAATCTACTTTGGGACTGTGTTGTATGAATATATTAGAGTTTGCCTTGTGGGAGATATAGAATATATTATTATTTACTGAGTTATAAAACTCACTCTTATTTAACATTTTTTTCAAATAATATTGTTGATGTGATTTTAAGTCCATATAAGTGAGGGGAGGCATCTGAAGAATTGTTATATTTATTTTTGAGTGTGGGCCTGACCCTATTAGTGCTGCATTGATTTTGTGCAATTTAATTGTAATGGTGAATGTTAATCAGGTCTTTTTGGATAGGTGAGCTAGGCCATATATATTTTTGGATAGTCTACCCATGAATTTGGATGGCTCGTTTATGTCTAGAGTGCTAGTGTAGTGGTGATGTTCCATTAACCTCAAACAAGTATTTTGTAATAAAACTATAAACTGTGTAATGTTGTATGACATTAGTTTGTATAGATATGCTATAAACTCTTGGGTTCGCTTTTATGATATTAATTGTGATTTTAACATATTATGATAGATGAGGAAATGTCCAGTTTATGGGAGAGATTTTGCCAAATTTTTTGGTGAAGTACTCACTTTGGGATAAGCTTGCTTAGGTTAACTTTGTCTAATCTTTACGCTAGTCATGAACCCCAAGTTTGGGTCGTGACTTATGCTATAAACTCTTGGGTTCGCTTTTATGATATTAATTGTGATTTTAACACATTATGATAGATGAGGAAATGTCCACTTTATGAGAGAGATTTTGTCGAATTTTTTGGTGGAGTACTTACTTTGGGATAAGCTTGCTTAGGTTAACTTTGTCTAATCTTTGCATTAATCATGAACCCCAAGTTTGGGTCGTGACTTATATTTTATTTATAAAAATTTTAAAAATCTATCATTTATTAACTTATAATTATATATATTGATTATACTAATTTCAAATTGGTAAAAATAATCTAATGATAAGTTATGAATAAGAGTGACTTATAACTTCATTATATAACAATTTATAATTGTATAAATTGATTATAATAATAATATTTTAATAACAACTTTATAAAATAATATTATAAAATCGGCAGGCCGGTTTATGCTCAAACTGGCCGGTCCAATGAGGTTTAGAAGTATGAAATGGCCAGTCCAGTCTGGAACATTCCAGTTTATCATTTTCAAAGCCATTTTCCGATAGAAGCCGAAGGTAAAGCCATTGGGAATCTTCTCATTTGGACAACTGCCCTTCGTAATTCCGCTGACGTTACGGTCCAATGCTTTATATTTAATGTTAAACTAGCCAAAAACCAACCAGCCCAGTCTAGACTCTAGTCCAATTTAAATTGTTAAACCATTTTTCGATGGATTTATGTCTTCCAGAAACAGTACTATCAAGATTCCCAATGGCAAGCTGATGGCTTAGCCGTCGGAAATCCAAAACAAAGCACGGTTTCCGACGGACGATTGTCCTCTGGAAACATACTCATCCATTGGAAATAAAATTTAAGAAGGGAATTCGGGATGTGTGCCAATGTTCCTAATGGCCAGGCATTTTAAAGCCAACACTCTTCATTCTATGAAACCATTTCTTTCTCTTCACGCTCACTCCTATTCAGCTCCCCAGCGTCTCTGTAATCGTCTGCCGTCCACTGTTCCCTTCCTTCCTGTCCCTGTCATCCCCGCCACCCGGCCAATCATCTTCCTCTCGTGGTTGTTTCTATCTACCCTTCACTAACGGTTTTCTCTCGCTACCCTTCACCGGCCTCTCTGAGCTCTGTCGCCGTCAGCTATTGGGTCTGCTTCGCCATCTTTGGCCATTATCTTTGCTTCGCTGCCTTGCTTGCCATTACTCCGGCTTTGCTGGCCAAGCATTTATATTTTTTTGTTCCACCACATTGATTGATCAGTATTTGTTAGTAATATCTATTAATGTTTTTTTTACTTATTTTTTTTTTTATCTGCGTAAGTTTATGCTACTTACTACGGTTTTTTTTTTTTTTAAAAAATCTATTTTGTTAGCTATTTTCTTCTGTATATACTATTTTTCTACTTATTTGTTTTTTTTATATCCTGAAGAACTGTAAAAACACACACACACACACACACACACATATATATCCTGAGGAACCTAACAAATATTTTTTCACATGTTCTGATAGCTGATGGTTAGGATATGCATTTTTTTTTAAATGATAGTTATGTGCGGAAATTTCATAAATATCTATGTATGAAAGAAACGAGCAAAAAGTAATAATATAAAGCACTAACATTTTGTAAGATCAAAAATTAAGAATTTTAAACTTTTAAGGTTAGAATATTAACCTTAGAAGACAGGAATTTTTAAATTTTATGTTCTTAAGTGTGGGACAAAATTCCTGGGAAAATGCAAAAGTCTGGTGCAAGAATCTTTTTTTCCTCATTATTTAGAGAAATGATGAATAGTAATAATATCTTAATTAATAAAGGAAAAATAAAGGAGAATGTGGATTTAGGAATATAAGGAAAAAGGAAATCCGAATCATAATGTTTTTAAAATGACTAAAAAGAAACTGAAAAAGGAAAATACTTACTGGATAAGCCAAAAAAATTATAGATTTAGAACCTTTGAAAAATTGAAAATAATCAAATAAGAACTATTTTTAATCCATAAGCTAAAATGAAAGTAAATAATGTTGCTTTGTTTAATTTAAAAAATTGAGAAAATTATGTTGTGTTAAGTAGTGAAAAATAATAATTTCAGAGAATATAAACTATTTTTAAAAATTGATGAGCAAAATAAATAATAATTTTTTATTTTAAATTTATAAATAATAATTTTAAAATTATTATAAGTTTGTTATATAAATTATAAGTTTATTACAAAATTTTATAATAATGTTTTTAAAATTAATAAAAAAGGAAACTGGAAAAGGAAACACTTATTGGTTAAGCCACAAAAATAAAAATAAACGTAAATAAAGTCATTTGATGTAATTGAAACAAATGAGAAAAAATTTTATATACATATTACCAGCCCAAGCCTACAACAGCACTAACGTAGTTGGGTCAGCGTTGGAAAGCCTAAATCCAATTACCTGTTATTTGGGTTGACCGTGAGGTCTTGCAAAACATTAACCCAGTTAACTTTATTAAATTGGGCATTTAAACAACAACCAATAATTCTATAATTTTACAACTTTATTACGTAATAAGTGCTAATTATATAAATTGTTTATAATAAATGGATATTAGTACTAATAAACATATAATAAATTTTAAATATAATTTGCACCTAGTCACTTTATTATAAAATAATAATTTGTAGAATAAATTATGATTTATTTTAAAACCATTTTATTGTGAAATAATAATTTGTAATTATGTAAATAAATTATAATAAATAAAAATTAGTAATAATACTTCTATAGTACCTTATGCGTAAATCTTAACTTATAATTTATAGTTATAGCTTCATTACAAAATAATAAGTTGTAATTATAAAATAGATTATAATAATTATAATCACAAATGATAATTCAATTTTGATTAGTTATAAATAAATTTTAAATTTTAAATTTATAAATTATAATTTTATTCTAAAATAATAAGTTTAATTACATAAATTGATTATTATAATTATAAATTAGTTCTAATATAAATTACAAATTTATTATATAACAACTTATAAATTCATAATAATAATCTATGAAGTTATTATAAATTAATTATAATAATCATAAATTAATAATAATAGTTGAACTATGACAATTTCTAAATAAATCTTAACTTTCAATTTAAAATTATTACTTTATTACAAAATAATAAGTTGTAATTACATAAATTGATTTTAGTAATTATAAATTGATAAAATTAAACTTTGATAACTTATAAATAAATCTTAACTTATAATTTTTAATTCTAATTTTATCATAAAATAAAAAGTTGTAATTATATAAATTGATTATAATAATTACAAATTAATAATAATATAACTTATAAACTTGCACTTCATAATAACTTATGAACATGTAAATTATATTCAAACCCTTCCATTTTATCAAATTTATATTTTAATATGTTATTTTTGCACTCTAACCTCTACTTTACAAAGAATTACATTTAAGCCTTTTAAACTTATTAAAAATTGCACTTAAGTTCATTGACTTCGTCAAATTAACAATGTGAGTTGTTAACTAAGAATTAAAAAACCAGGATGTATAATAAGGTTCATCGTGGAAGAAGAAAATTAAAACAAAAATTTGTTGATGGCGTGGAACTGGTTATTACTTGTTGACAATTAAGTTTTTAATCAATGGATTGATTAGGTATCTTTGTTGTATTTACAAGTATATGAAATGAATGGAGCTTAGTATAGTGAATACACATCTTTGTAGAAATAGTTTTATGTTAAGGGATTCGTATGGACTTATCATAGAGAGTAGAAGTTTGAAGAGATTGGTTATAATGATTAGGCGCAAAAGTTTAGTAGGAATCATGAGATAGTGTACGATATTGTAAGCCTTAAACATCATGTTCACTTTCAGTGGATAATGGAAAGAGACTCTTAATATTGAGACATAAATGTTTTATGAGTTGCTACAAGCAGGAAATAAATTATTACCAAAATAAATTATTACCAAGATTTCATAATTTTGAATTATTTGTTGCAACTAGAGTAATAAGCGTCACTCTATAAGAAAATATCAATTTTTGATGGAAATTTCAAATGGAAAATTCCCAATGGATGAGCTCCTTGTTAGATTTTTGATGGAATTTTCGACAAAAGTCTATCAAAAACCTTTCTGGTAGATCATTTGTTGAAATTCCGACAAAATGTACTTATTTTTTATGGACAAAAAATAATTTCTTTTTAAAAATATTTTTCCTAAGGGACAAAAACAAAAATATAAGTTTTTTTATTTTTTTTGACAGATAATGTTTGATAGAAAGTAAAAAATTATTATTTTCTTAAAAATATATTTTTCTAATGGACACATTCCTTGAAAAAATAAAAATTAAATAAATTTTTAATAAAAATTTTTGATGGACTTTCCAAAGAAAATGTCCATGGAAAGTTTTTTAAAAAATAATTTTTTATTTTCTAAAATATAAAGAATAAAATTATTTTTTAAATATTTTTTTTTCAACGAATGATTTCTAACGAAAAACTTGTCAGAGATAATTAAAAAATATTTATATATTAAAAAGTAAAATTGTTTTTTATTTTTGGCTTATGATGTCCATAAAAAAATCTATCAAAAATACTAAAAAATATTTTGAAAAAGACAGAGCCCTTATTTTGGTATGTTAAATCTATCTGGAATGTTGCTAACAATGTATTAATTAATGGTGAATCTATGCATTAAACAATCCTTATGAAGATATTATAATATCTCACAGTTATTATGAAATTGAAAGATTAGTATCAAAGTTGCCACCTGAAGTTGTAAAAATTAAATTCTGTGATAATGGGTGCATGTTGTATTACAATAATGATGCAAATGGTAATTTTATAAATTTTGTGATCTTGTAAGGTATCACTCATGCAAGGTGGGAAGGAAAAATTATAAAAACATGGCTATCAAATGAATTCATTACTTGTCTTTTATTCTTAGATTGGAAATATTTTATGAATCAATGAGTTTTGTCTCGTATATGAAATGATATTATGCAGATAGGCACCCACTTGGCATTTTAATTCAATAATCAAATAGAGAGGTACGAAAATATTTTGATAGAGTATATCTTGATTTTGCAAATAACCCTTAAAATGTAAGACTTGATTTATGTTTTGATGGACTTACACTTTTTAATCAATCTTCTATACCATATTCTTGTTGGCCCATAATTGTCACACTTTATAATTATTTTCTTAAACTGTGTTTGACCAAACTGCATATGTTTCTAACATGTATTATCCTTAGTCCAAAGAATCCAAAGGATAAAATTGATATTTATTTACATACTTTAATTGACGAGTTAAAACGTGGTGAGGAATATTGATGTGTTGACTTATAATGTTTCTACCAAACAAATTTTATGTTGCATACAGTTATCATGTTGATAATTAATCATTTTCAAGCATGTAGAATGTCAACTATGTAGATGACTCAAGGTAAGTTAATATGCTATTATTGTATTGAGAAAATTAAATTTTTTAACTTAAAATATAGTGATAAAAATTCATGATATGATTGTTAACATTAGTATCTATTTTATGATCATACGTTTAGAAGAAATAAGAAAAATTTTAGAAAAGATGGAGTTGAGATTGATGAGTTGCTTGCTAAATTGTTTGGTGCATTGTTAGGATTAGTTCATTTCCAAAAGTCATTAACATAGGTCATGTCAATTGTCGAGCCATGGGATGAATCATAATTGGATTAAATAGAGTATATTTTGAAAGCTTCTCTGTTAGAAAGATCTTCTGATATGGCACAATTTTAATACTATGCACATAGTAAAAAATTTATCTGATAATATGTTTGACACAGTAATGGATATTAATAATAGTGAAACAAAGGATATTGACAAAGTAAAAATAGACTTGACAGAGATTTGTAGATAGATAGATTTGGAATTTGTTATAATGGATAATGAAAAATTTGAAAACCAAATGCTAGTTACACTCTCACCTCTAATGAGAGAAAAGTGGTTTGTAAATGGGTTAATAAATTGAAAATATTAGATGATTATGCCTCTAATTTGACTAGATGGTTTGGTAACCAAATGGGTAAGGTTTATAATATGAAGAGTCATTATTGCCACGCATTTATGAACTGTTTCTTTTCTATTGCATTTAGTTCTTTCCTTGATCATATATAAAAACTTTTGACTGAATTAAGTTAATTTTTTAAAACTCGTGCTTTATTACACCCAAGAATGAAGACTTGTTCAAATTAGAGCAAAATATTTCTATAATTTTGTACAAGTTTAAAAAAGGTTTTTCGCTGATATTTTTTGATTCAAAGTAGCATCTTCCCAGGCATTTTCCATTTGGAGGCAAGTATAGGACCCGTTTAATATAGATAGATTTATCTTTTTGAAAGGTAATTTCAAGTCATTGTGTGCATAGTTTTTTTTTTTTTTATTGTATATGCTACAGTTTATATTTAAAAAACTGACATGGATTTACGGGGATGGATAATTTTAAGAGATCGGTCAAAGATAAAACATGCGTAGAGGGATTAATATGCACGGCTTATTTAACCAAGAGATGTGTAATTTTAAGTCATATTGTTTTGAGGTATTTGTAATATTTTTAAAGAGCAAAGCTCATTGAAATGATGTAAGAGCTTCAACTATTTTAAATTTTAATTAGATTGATCGCATTTTTAAAGTTTGTATAAAAAGATATTTATTCGAAGAAAAATTAAAATCATCAACTTTTCATATTCTAATAAAATTGTCAGATGTTTGACCACTTTTCAAGTAACTAATATATTTTTATAAATTATATTGCATGGAGATATTTGTTTTGATAATGATATCTTGTTCAATTTGTAGTACTTTCTTGACACATAATAGTGTGAGTGAAAGAGAGACTAATATTAGGATTTAAAATGAATTTGGCAAATGGTTTAAGACTTATGTAAGTGTATATATATATATATATATATCTAACAATTCTTAAACTTTCTAAATAGATACATAATTCTCATAATGGTGTCAACAATCCATTTTTGCATGATTTAACGTGGGGGCTAAATATAAGAGTGAGACATATCATAAGTATCCTGTTAATAGGAATAAATTTTACAAAAACTAATGGTCTTGAAGAAGAAAATCATTAATAGTAGGGCATGTGTGAAAGGTATCGGTGATAGTGATATGAAAAATGATTATTATAATATCTTTCGAGAAATAGTGAAATAGAAGTATCGGTGTTAATTAACAAAAAAAAAAAAAAAAATTACATTATTTCATTATAAATGATTTGATCCAAGCAGGTCTCATAATACAAGGGTTCAGCCATAATATGACATAGTTGAAGTGATTTCCAGTGCTCATTCCTCACTTTGACCCGTCTAACCAACTTTTCCCTTAAGGCCTTTGCTTCATACTCCCTCTAATACAATTAAAGAGAGAACTGAACAAAAAACATAATACAAAATTCAAAGAGACGAGTTTCTATTGATTGCTTAATGCTGTAAACAACACAGGTTCTGTACAACACTATCAAAAACAAGAACCAGCTTTGCGGGCCAAAAGGAGCCTGCTGGCTGGTCCTGTCCAAAGTAACGTGTAACTAGACAACATAATTTTATTTTGCAGATCGAGTAATCATTTATTTTAATATTGCCTTTATCCAACTTTTATTTTCATGAAAAGAGATGCTTCTTTCAGCTAAGACCTAATTAACTACAAATCCCATTTACCGAGCAGTCCCACATTTGACTTCACAGTAAAAGTTGGGATTATTAATCTCTGAGTACAGATAATCGCTCGTACAGATTATTATCTACTACCTAAGGTGGGGTTGGCATTAATAACCCGACCTACTTACCTGTATGCTATTTTATACATATGGCCCCCATTGGTAAAAAAAAGGAGTGGCCATACATTTTTTGCTTCATTTTTTAGTAAAAATATGAAACATGGAAGGGGTAAATTAGGGGGAAAAAATAATGTTTACATAGGTACCTTATCCAAACATGCAGTCAAATATTACACGACTCTCTAATCCCTTCATTTCTATCTTCCCAAAACAAGGCATAACTTGTCCATTGATGTAGATTGTTAGTCAAGATTTACGATGCTGGATAAGCAACACCAAATATAACTAATACCCAAAACAAACAACTATTGGAGACCATACTTGTATAATTTCAGTGCACGAGTCTGATTACTTTTTAAGTTTGCCATGAGGATTAGATGGTTCTTATCAAGAGCCTTCTTCTTCATATACAGTAAAAGCTATCTACTGATTTTATTAATTACCAAGATTAATTAACGTAATGGTACCAGGACAGGAGCTACTATAGATTAATTCTGAGTGCGATTTATTGATGAATATTTAATCCAATACTTCCCTTTCGATAGGCTTCTGAAAGTATACGTCGTTTCTAGTAGCAGACCTTTACTCAAATTTTTGAAAAGACCATAGTTATCAAGTAGCATACTCGAAATTTTATAATCATATATAGTTTGTAGCGTATTCATACTATATATATATATATATATGCACGTATGATTTAAAATAATTTATTAATAAAATATAATTAGAAAATATGTGAAATAAATAGTTACAATACTCAGGAAAAAATGTCGTGACACAAAAAGAAATTATGTAATATGTGGGTATTTTCATTTATTTATACAGTATTATTTATACCACCAACAAAACTCCGCTTCTGATTGCTTCCATGTTTTTCAAGCTTCAAACTAGCAAATTCATCATTTCACAGCACTAAATTTTGATAAACTTCAAAGCTTTTTGTTGTAGCCTTCGAAGTCGAAATGGGTAGAAGAGGAAATGTTGAAGATTTTTAAGTAGTTAATCAAGCCAATATAGTCAAGCAACAGTATTATTACTCACGAACAGTCAACCCTTCTGAAGCATTAGTTTAGTTTATACAGGGCAAGTAGGCTCCTTAAATAGCTTACCTTGCTAGTGTCAAGCTTGGAACATTAAACTTGCCGAAGGCGACGGGGATTTCATGTGCCAATTTCTTCCTGCTGATTAATTAAATGCCATTTCAATCAAGGAATCAAAATTCTACTTAGATGCTGAGCATGCCCCTTTGCCTACCTATCACATGGCATAGGCCATTATTGAAATGTACAATGAAGCTTGTCTTTTAGAAAACAAATATTTTGAAGTCTCTTCTCTTCGTGACATAAAGTATGTAAGTATTACAGATCTTATGTTAGATAGTGAGAAAGGAGAAATTGAAATATAATCGGTGGTACTACACACTCAAATAAGTGCATCTTTTTAAAATAAGTAATCGTCTTGTTTCAAGTAGAATTAGAGCAAACCTTTGAGAGATTAGTCCAGTGGTAGCCAAGAGCCTTCGAAATGACTTAGGTAGGAGAGATTGATTCCCATCTTGATGAGGGAGTCAAGGATTGGAGTGAAGTAGTGTTAGAGAAAAACTTTTGAGAGATTAGTCTGATCGCAGCCAAGTACCTCCAAAAGGACATATGTAGGGGAGATCGATTCCCATGTTGATGAGGGAGTCAAGGATTAGAATGAATTAGTGTTAGAGCAAGTCTTTGAGAGATTATAGTCCGATGGCGGCCAAGCGCTTTTGAAAGGACGTAGATTGGGGAGATCGATTCCTATATTGACGAGAGAGTTAAGGATTAGAGTGAACGAGAGTAATACAGATCCCATATTAAATAAGAAAGGGAGAGACTAAGATAAGAGGTTTATTTTTAGGAAGACTGTAATGCGCATCACATAAGCATGGCTTTGACATGAAAAATGGGATAAGTAGTAGGAATTACATGTAACTTTGCTCTATCCTAGGTCATATTTTGGCCGAGTTGTTGCTTGTATGAGTCCACCTTTACATCAATAAATTTTTGTTTTTTCATGGGTTTGACTTGAAAGTAAAGAAAACCTTATCTTGCTCACTTTTTAATGAAGCCCATGATTAAATATTTCCCAAAGACTCGCAGGTTGCCTATAAATAAGCAAAGTTATTCAACCTGACCCTCCCCATTATATAAAATTACATGAGTGTGAACGGCATGATAGAATTCCTTAAGCACATATGACGCGATAGTCCCATTCTACAGTCTCTAATTACACATGGAACATTCGTTCTGCTTCAGGAAAAGGGGCTACCTTCATTATTAGTACTAGAAATCCGCTAACCCAAGAAAGTCAACCTTAGGGGTGTTCACGGTTCGGTTTGGTGCGGTTTGATGCTCAAATTCAAACCAAACCATACTTTACGGTTTGAAATTTTTATAAACCAAACCGAACCACGATTTACGGTTTGGTTCAGTTTCAAACCACGGTTTGTAATTTACAAAATAAAATGAATTAAATTCACTATTTTTATAAAAATTTTAACATAATTTTCCTAAAAATTGGTCATCCATTTTTTCCCCAACATGTTTAGCTTAATAAATTCATTATTTATTAATTAACTATAGTAGTTATATATTTTATAATAAATATATTTATATCATTTTACAGCATTTCACTATTACTAATAGAAATTACACTCTAAAAAAGAAAAATAATCAATTATTAAAATGAATATAAACATAAAAGATAATAAAAAGAAAAAATATACAGTCAAATAATAAAAATATACTATATATATAAAGATAAAATTTTTAATTTTGTATATATATAAGTTATATAGTTTGGTTCAGTTTCATACGGTTTGTCCAAACATCAAATTCAAATCAAACCACACTCTACGGTTTGGTTCGGTTTATGCGGTTTAATCGGTTTGGTTCGGTTTGTTGAACACCCCTAGTCAACCTAATCCTCAGAATAAGATTTAGGAAAGGGCTACTTAGGTCTGGTCTTTTTATTCAACCTGTAGCTTCTCAATTTTATAATTCAACACATATTTAATAGCAGCTTGGCTAGCATATCTCTGATTATTCTTGCTTCTGTATAAAGCTTGCTTCAAGAAAAAGCCTAATTCACCACTGTGACGCCAACCTATGCCATCCTTTAGTTCCTTCCTTGCTCTACAAGCCAAAACTTTTATTTTGGCTTTTCTTCCCTGAGGAGTCATGCCTAATTATTTTGGAAAAAAGCTCTCATCAATTTAGTTCTTTTATTATATATTATTATTATAGTTGAAATAGGCATTATACTTGTGACTGTTCTTTAAATACTAAGCTCCACCTAATAGAAGAGACAATACAGATAAAATCATAAAACCACTAGTTTAGGGAGTTAAATTGCTCCATCGTGCATGAATTTGCTTGCAAGTTTTGTAATAACCCCAAATGGGAACTTGCAGTTTACCATAAAACTGATTTCATCTCAAGCAAGAGGTTACAAGAAAATGGCAAAAAGAGAACTTGAGAAAAAGAGGTAATGTAGGTATGACATTTAAATGAAATAACCAAATGCTTGCCTTGGATGAAGACATCAAAAGAATTGCTATATAAAGGATCGTCAGCACAAGGCATGGTAGAATGGACGGACAGCCAAAGGATAGCGATGGAGTATGTAGGACTCAGTGCCATACCTGCATCCAGTAGAAAGTTGAAACCAATTTGTTGCCTAGGTATCCAACTAAATGGAAGGTTAACAGAGATAGAAATTTAAAGAAAAACAACTTGATATATAGGCAAGAGAAAACATAGTTGCCGGGTATGGGGTTCTGGGTTAGACAACCCAGTCTTGGAAAGAGAGAGGGTGAAAGGAAGGAAAAACGAAAGAGAGAGAGAGAAGGAGAGGAGAGGAGAGAAATGAAATTTTTGGGGAAAAAAGGTTCCATTTTCAACAGGGAAGGGGAAGAACGAAAAATAGAAAGAGGAGGGAAAAATTTTGAAAAAACAAGTTCTAATTTTATATCACATTCTATGGCTTTCGTGTCGGTGTCCAATATGTTTATATTTTTAGATTAAAATTCTATTTTTAAGATAATTTTTATCAAGTTTTCAATTTTTAAATAATTTATAACAAATTTCAATTAAAATATCCACAAAATTAAAGAAAATTATAGAAACCTAAAATCAAATATAAATTTAGTATTTAATTATAATGTTATATGAAGTAGAATCAAGTTAGATTTTGAAAATTAAGATTTAATTATATTAATTTTTAATTTTTATAACAAAGTTGACATACGTTCTCACTATTTGATGCCGAGTTGCCGAATCTTCTGTGGTATCCCTTCCCTACTCGCAAACCACTGTTGCCCCTCTCTTGCAACCCTTCCAACTTGTGAATCCTGCCCCTCTCTTCCAACCTATATCTCCTGCACGCTCCCCTGTAAACTCCTCAACTCTCTATCTCTCTCTAATATATTGCCAATTTTAGTTCTTTCTTGCTTTCCCTCATTTTAACCTAGCTCCCTCTTGCTCTCTCGCTCTCTTATCATATTTGGTTCAACATTCTTGAGTTTTAATATTATCATCATTGTTAAACTATTTACTATATACTCTATACAAACTAGCATGGTTTTAAAATAATGCTTGTAATTATATGAAATTGTGCTTGATATTTTTATAAAATGGTGCTTGTAATTTAACGAGTCAATGCCTGTAACTAGTGTATAGATATTGATTATTGGTTATAATTATTCATAGCATATATATCTAGGAAAACAATTGTACATATATTAATTATTGGTTATAATTATTCATTGATTATTCATGTTGTCTTCTATTACTATTTGTGTTTGAATTACTCGAAATGTAGAGATATATTTGATGCATAAATTTTTAAGTTTATTGGCTCCATTAATAAAGATATACTTGTAACTGAACAAAGTTATGCTTGTAACTGAATGGAAATGTATTTGTAATGAAATGAGACTCTGTTTGTAATTGGACAGAATCATGCATGTAACTGAATCAATCGATGATTGTAAAACTTAGGATTAAACTTGGTTCAATAAATAGAGATATATACTTGTAACTAAATGAGACTCTGCTTGTAATTAGACGAAACAGTGCTTGTAACTGAATCAATTGATGTCTATGAGACTTGGACTTGAACTTGTTTAATAAACAGAGATATATACTCGTAACTAAATGAAAGTATGAATGTAACTAAGTAGGACTCTACTTGTAACCAGATGGAACCATGTTTGTCACTAAACCAATTAATGTCCATAAGACTTGGGTTTAGACTTGATTCAATAAATAGAGATATATGCTTATAACTAAACGAAGATGTTCTTGTAATTAAACAGTACTCTATTTGTGACTAGACAGAACTATGCTTGTATAGTCATTTGTGTGTAAATTATTCAATACATGAATTCTTTAGCTTACATTTGGTTCCAATTTTGACATGTTTGGGAGACATTAGACTCTCTCCATCTTACGATTTGTTTAAATTGGTTAAGAGATGTTTTGGTGGAAAAAAAAACAACCATTACATGCACCACGCAAGCAAAACAAAGATTCTTTCTGTTAATGTCCCTATTATTTAATTATTTTAAGAAGTATGAAGTTTCCTTAAGTAGAGGTATGCTTGTAACTAAACTGGAGTATGTGTGTCACTAGACAGGACGGTGCTTGTAATTATAGACTCAATGCTTATAACTGTTATGCCAATGTTGAGATTCACAATTTCACATATAGTGTCCAGGGATATTTTAAAGATCTAAATTACTTAAGTGGAAAGCACTATTGCTCAAAACCCTCAAGGTCAATATTTTCTATCATATTCCTTTGAGTAATTAATCCTATTAGGCTAACCAACTCCAGAATTTTTCCAAAGAAAAAGCCTACAAAATTTTTTATTGCAAAATAAAAATTTATATTTTTATTGAAAAAATATAATCAAGATATTTTCATTTTATTGAAAAATAAGATATTTATATATGAATTTTCACAAAAAAATTAAGTTAAACAAAAAAATTAAAATAAAAATTTGAAATATATTAAACAAATAATAACAAGAAATAGAGAAATAGGAGAAACGAAATTAAATCAAAATGATTAAAACAAAACACTTTTGAAATTAATTTGATTGATGTGAGGGATTAGAAAGAAAATAAAAATTTACATAATTTTCTCTCATTCATATTTATTTTCATATTATATATTTTTTTGTATTCAATTATTTTAGTATAGTATAATTTAACAAAGTTTATATTTTAAAATTAATATTTAATTATAATACTATATGAAATAGAATGGAATTATATGTTGATTTTAAATTTTAAATTATATGACATTTTCATTTGTGTCAATTTAATTATGAAAATGAGACAATATATATATATATATACACGTATGAAATATTTACAAAATGGGTATACTAATTAATTTTATACTAAATATAACAGTTGCATAGATACTACTACTATATTTATTTGTTATTCAATTATGTATTTCTAGTAGGAATTTCTTATATCTTATATTTTATCATGATATATATACTAAATAATCTTTGTAATCTTCATTATAGTTCTATTGTTGCAACAATTCTGGCAAACATTAAGGGTTATAGGTTATTGACCTTTAACAGAGAAATGTTTTATTATAATACAAATTTTCTTATTTTGTTTTATATTTTCATTTACTCTTTTATAGATCATCTATTTGCTTATATATATATATATATATATATAAAACAATGATCTTAATTTTTTATGAAATTTTATTATAACTAATTCATACAAATAAAAATTTACTTTTCGGGGATGTTTAGTGTAATTCAAAAAATTAATTAACATTTATGAACTATTTGATTACAAGAGTTTAAATCTACAAATTATTTGCACACTTCAAAAATACAATCATGACTTGAAATCCTACAAGTTAGTTTTAGATAATTTCTACCCATATCTAATTAAAATATAAAATTTTAGGAAAATAAAAAAAACTAAGATCACTAATTAGTGACCAATTTACTAACCGCTACATATTCAAGTCACTAATTAGTGACTCGTTTTGTAACCACCCATAATGGAGTCACTAATTAGTGACCTATTTTATAATCGTTACGATGAAATTACTAATTAGTGACATTTTCTGTAACTACTTGTATGGGGGTCACTAAGTAGTACCTGAATATAAAGGAGTATAGACAAATTCGTAACCTCTTTTGTAATTGGAAAAACGAGTCATTGATTGATGACCTATTTTGTAATCACTTAAAATATTAGTAACCTACTTTGTAACTATCCAGAATGTGGTTACTAATTAGTGACCTCATTAATAACTAATATACAATGGTCACTAAATTATGGACCAATTTGTGACTAATTTATTGGGGGTCACAAAATCCATCACACACAAATGGTCACAATTTTGGTTGCTATATGTATATTTTTAAATGGTGTCATTCAATCACTAACTGAGTCACTAATTAATGATGTGAGAAGAGGGTCACTACTTCAACTTTTTCTTGTACTGTTACTTTGCCATCCAACTATTCACCCACGAACTAGCTAAAACTACCAACAGTATGAGAGTCTTCTTCATCTATCTTAAGGCCTAAATTTTTTCCTCTTCCATTGTACTGTTACTATGTTTGTTACAAAATCTTCCAATCAAACGCCGGTTCCTATTTCATTTGAGAGTTGGTCAATTAAAATTAAAGCAAAGAAAGATGAAAGAGATAGATTATCGGTCTTTTCATGACACCCAACTGCAGGTGGCCAATTCTATATCTCCAAGAATCAATAAATTTACTACTACCAAAAAGCATAAGATGTCCTGATATAGGAGTGAGAAGAAAGAGCCAGGATATGTACGATGAAGCTCCAAATTTTATGAAGAGATATAGAAAACCTTAAAATAGGGACTTTGAGACAACCAAAAACTATTATTTAAGACTAATTAAGGGAGTTAATTGATAAAATGAAAGTCTGTGGAAAAATATTAATTGGGGTGAACAAAAAAATAGATATAAACAAACTGATAGAAGCAGTGGGCTCTTACGAAACATGTGAGGAAAAGGCTTTGTAGACATGACAAAAGCTCAATGGAGAAAGCCTTCCAATTTAAACTCAAAGTACAGTCTCAGAACTCTAAATTCGGTGAAAGGAAATTTAAAGAAAATTTTAGACCCAAAGGCTACACTACAGGAAAATACCCTTCAGTAATCAAAAATTTGTGATGGATAGGATTTGATCCGGAGAATTATCTTTAGAATTAGATTTCATTAGGCATTTTATTTAAACTATATTTTCATTTTATTTATTTTTTAAACTAGGTTTACATTTATTAAGAATATAAAATTCAAATTTATAAAATTATGTCAAGAGTGCAACCTTATTTTTTAGAGAATCTTTATCCTTGGAAAGTATAAACTCTGTAAGACTCTTCTCTATAAAAGGAAGAGTATTTTCTATTGAAAGGGGAAGGGAAAAAAATAATTCAAAAAATTCAAGAATCAACCAAGCTTCCTTCAAACCCAAAAATTCTTCATTATTTTTGATGAATCACTTCTGACAAGAAATCAACAATCCATTCAACTTGGGAAGAGAATTGACGAACATTTTTGTCATTGATGATGTTAATTGTGTTTTGATAGTGATTTGATTTAAATTCTGTAATTTGATGTTAATAAGCCATTACTAATAACATGGATGGTGATATTATATTATTTAATTTTTTTGGTAGTCTATAACGAGATTTGCATCCTATAGTGACATAATTGAAGACTAGCTTTATTGAAGACTAGTTTTATTGATTTAGAAATGGAAAGTGGAGATAGATTTTAAATTATTTAGAATAGTTTTATTGATTAGGTGACAGAATTTAAATTAAGTTAGTAATATATAATAATTAGTTTATTTTATTTAGTGACCAATCAATGATGGAAAAGTCCATCACAAAAATAGTCTGTCACAGATGCCATAAATATGGATATAGATTTGTGATGGATTTACTTGTTGTTGTGTGATAGAAATTTCATAATAAAATTAGTGTTGTGGCAAATTTTATTTTTATCATAAATATAATCGGTGGTAAGATATACAATAATAGATTTGTTACAAACCAAAATTTACCATAAAGCCATCTTTTGTGACAGATTTTATTAATTATGTGATATTTGTTTTCTCTTACAAAAGGGGTGTTTGTTTTCTTGTAGTGAATATATTAAATTTTCATGTCATTTTAAATACACCGCATTGCACTTAAAATAATTGAGTGTTTGTTTGTGATAGCTGATTTTCAGCGGCTTTTTAAATTCTAACCGGAAAAAATGATTTTGCTTATGTTAGTATTCCTATTTCTATACTAATTTTCTCTAAATTTTAACAAAAAATAATAGAAATAAAAGTACTTGACCTCCTGCTAACTAATGACATAACCGTAAAATAATTCAATTTTTTGTTGGACAAATACATTTATAACAT
The DNA here is from genome assembly GCA_911865555.2 of Thlaspi arvense. Taxonomy (NCBI): domain Eukaryota; kingdom Viridiplantae; phylum Streptophyta; class Magnoliopsida; order Brassicales; family Brassicaceae; genus Thlaspi; species Thlaspi arvense. Next base: position 49,582 of record CAJVSB020000926.1, on the reverse strand, counting down.
CTTAATTAAAACCCCAATTTACCCTTACTCAAGAAAATGTTTTTCTTAAATAAATTGATAATTCAGACATTTTCACATAATAATCAAATTTTGCAATTATTTTACTAAACATTCATTTATCAATTTTTTTCTACTTTTTAGTAAAATTTACAAATATCTTTAAATTTTTTACTGGCAATTTTTTAATTGTATTTAAAATTTAGCATCATTTTAGAAATAATAAATCTGTAAATATGCTTTAAAAATAAAATCTAGCAGGGGAAATGGTTAAAGATTAAGCCTTATGTAAAGTAAACAGGTCCTTGATCCAAGGTGCCACAAGATGGAAATTCGGCAATATGGCAGATCCAAAGTTCTAAACTAATCCCATTTTTAAAGTGTTTATAAACAACTGGGTCAGCCCAATCGAGGTCAAGGAGAACCACAAAATTCAGCATTGATTAGCGGAGACCTAGAGCCATGGCCCCTAAACCAATGCAAAGACAGTCTAAAAGCAAAAATAAAAGCATCCTTAATCAACAAGACTTCTCATTTTATAAATATTTGTAGGGTGGTTGAATGCCCCCAATTTGTTGTGATTGGCCAAAGAGATTACTTTCTTCACTTCAAATATACTATGTAATCACTAATTTCACCCATTAAGCCAAGTAATAAATCAATCTGACCCTCAAAAAACAAGCTTTGGAAGGGGCTACTTCCATTTGATTTTCCTAGTATTTTAGGTAGTTTCTCATTTTCAAAACTGAATGCACTTATTATGCCAGCTTGATCTTGCTTACCCATGCATGCTTTTGCTTCCACATACAACTTGGCTGCATGTACTGCCTAATTCACCACCTGGGCTCCAGCCTTGTCATCTTTTATCAGGTCCTCGTAGACCAAAACTTTGGCTCTTCTCCTCCTAGGGAGCTAGCCATGGCTACAGGAGCCATTTTCTTTCTCTTTGCCTACTTGCTTGCTAAAGCGGTAATTATCTTCCATAATGTTGATAATAAACTTAAATATGACTCGCAATGGTGAGTTGTAGCCCTTCTTGGCTGACGTGAATGGGAGTTTTTTATACAATTAAAAATCTCATACGAAAAGAAAATATATTTTTTTTTATATCAAATCAAACATTACAAAAAGATAATTAAAATTTTAAAATATAATTTTCAATAAAAATCTAGACTTACATATTATAATTTGTTTATAGAAAAACTAATAATTAATTGAAACAGAGTCCACAAGTTAATTCTATCTAATTTATTAGCTAACTCCACTTGGAAGCATGAAGGAAAACAAAAACATAAAAAGGGAGCTTTTAGGAATTGTCTTATAATTCTTTTCAGATAAAACAAGGATAAAAATTATTTTATCCTACTAGACTTTCTTTCCTATTCTATTTACTTCTTAAATTATCCATTGTACTATACTTCTTAAATTATCCATTGTACTATTCACTGCTTGAAACTAATACTGTTAAATATGCCATTATATTTATCTCATGAAATTTTCAATTTTAAATATCTTATTTAAATAGTTAATTTTAAAAATTTAAATTAATATGATATGATTGATAATTGTTATTATTAAATATATTTAATTTTAGATATTAAATTAAAACATGATTAAATGTTGTAAAATTAATTTAGACTATTTGTAAAATCTAACTAAATAAAAAGTTGCTAACTAGAAATAAATACTTTAAATTTAATAGAAACTATTCAAGGCGGTAATTTGAAACCTATCTAAATAGACCGTGCAAATTATTTAGTGTGTGAATATTTTCATTTATTAGAAACCTAACCATCAAATTATGTAGTAATATATACCCAGACAAAAAAATTTTTTCTTAGAGAATTCATGGCTCTCCCCACACCAACAAAGCTTGATGGCGCTCATTGCTTGTATGTTTACCAAGCTTCTATGTAGCAAATTTATCATTTCACAAGAGTAAATTCACAACCTTTGAATTCGCAATGAGTAGAAGAGGAAAACATTGAAGTTTTTTAGTAGCTAAACAAGCCACAGTCAATCCTTCTGAAGCACTAGTTTAGTTTATACATGGCAAATGGGGTTCCTTAATTAGCCTGCCTTGCTGATTTCAAGCTGGCAACTATTAGCTTTCATGTGCCAATTTCTTCCCGGTGATTAATCAAATGCCACTTCAATCAAGGATTCTAAATTCCATGGAGGTGCCAACTCTGCTTTTTCCTACCATTCACATGGCATAGGCTATTATTGAAATTTACACTGAAACTTTTTGTTCAGAAAACAAATAATTTCACTGAAATCTCTTTAGGTAGAGATAGGGGTCTCTTTGGGTATAGATAGGGGTGCTGAATAAATAAAATTAAATTATTTAAATCAATGAAATTATGTTTTAATATGGTTTGGTTTGGTTTGCAAAGAGAATTTTTTTTTATACGGTTTAGTTTGATATTTGACATTTAGACAAATTGTACAAATTGAACCAAACTGTATGGTTTATATATACAAAACTAAATATTCTATCTTTATATATATAATTTATTATTGTTTAATTGCATATTTATTCTTTTTGTTATATTTTATATTTATATTTATTCTAATAATTAATTTTTTTCTTAGAGTATGATTTTTGTTAATATGAGTGAAGTTATGTTATACTATATAAATAAATTTGTTGTATAATACATACTTACTATATAGTTAATTAATAAATAATAAATTTGTTGAGTTAAATAAGTTAACAAATTTGAAAATCCAATTTTTAGGAAAATTTTGTTAAAAGTTTTATAAAAATGATAAATTTAATTCATTTTATTTTATAAATCATAAGTTATAGTCAAACCGTAAATTATAATTTAGTTTGATGTCTGTAAATTTGATTTAATTTGAATTTAAATATCAAATCAAAGTAAACCACGCACCATGAACACCTCTTAGTGTAGATCTCCAATTATTAGTGCACTCTCTTCTCTTCAAAGTGAAAAAGGGACAAGCATAAGAAACTGTAACTTTGCTCTATCCTCGGTCATATTTTAGCCAAATTATTGCTTAAATTATTCCATTTAGACCTCAAAAGGTTTTCTTTTCTCATGGGGTTGACTTGAAAGAAAAGAAAACCCTATCTTTAATGAAGGCCATGATTAAAATTTACACAAAGAGTCACAGATTGCTTGTACATGAGGAAAGTTGTACAGCTTGACCCTCGCCATTATATAAAATTTTAATTATAAAATTAAATGAGTGTATGATGCGACAGTCACATTCTGCAGTCTCTAATTAAACATGGCACCTTCGTTCTGCGTCAGAAAAAGGCAACCTTCATTATTAGTACCCAAAGTCCACCAACACAAGAAAGTCAACCTAATCTTAGACTAAGATTTAAGAAATAGCTAGTTAGATCTGATCTGCTTATTCAGGGGTAGCTTCTCAATTTTATAATTCAACACACGATTAATGATAGCTTGGTAGCATATTTCTCATCGTTCTTGCCTCTATATAAAGCTTGGTTCCATAAACAGCCTAATTCACTACTTACGCGCCAAACAACGCCATTCTTTAGTTCCTTTCTCGCCCTACAAGCCAACACCTTTGCCTCGGCTTTTCTCCCCCGTGGAGTCATGGCTACCAACGCCGTGCTCTTCCTTTTGGCCTGTTTTCTTGCTACAGCCGTAATTGCCATGCATAATAAGAGAATTAAGCTCCTGATTTCTTGTTAATTAATTAGTTTCTGTGGAAGCTCACCCATTTCTTTTGCTTTTGCAGTGTTCAGCATTTGCTGATTACAACGGCACTAAACCAGCGGTAATTTCTATAAGATAACATTAAATATTGATAAACCTTGTATAAGTGTGTAAATACACATGCATGCATGCGTGTCTTAACAATTTTGTTATGAACAAACACAAACTTTTTAGTTAGTGAATTTTATTTGTTTATAATTTGTTTCCAATTTTGATTTGCAGCCAGTGCCTCTTCCAGTCTATCCTCCAGTGAAGCCACCTGTCACCCCTCCAGTGAAACCTCCCGTGCATCCTCCGGTCAGACCTCCAGTTCATCCTCCCGTACATCCTCCGGTGCATCCTCCTGTCAAACCTCCAGTACATCCTCCAGTTTATCCTCCGGTGAAACCTCCAGTACATCCTCCGGTGAAACCACCGGTGCATCCTCCGGTGAAACCACCGGTGCATCCTCCGGTGCATCCTCCAGTGAAACCTCCAGTTTATCCTCCAGTGAAACCTCCAGCGCATCCTCCGGTGCATCCTCCAGTGAAACCTCCAGCGCATCCTCCGGTGCATCCTCCAGTGAAACCACCAGTGCATCCTCCGGTGAAACCCCCAGTGAAACCTCCAGTACATCCTCCGGTGCATCCTCCGGTGCATCCTCCAGTGAAACCACCAGTGCATCCTCCAGTGCATCCGCGGTGCATCCTCCGGTCAAACCTCCACATCCTCCACCAGTAAAACCTCCTGTCAAGTATCCTCCACATCCTCCGGTGAAGTCACCCGTTTACCCTCCTCCATCGAAGGATCCCTTCTATCCTCCAGTCAAAGGTAAAATTCCAATGTCTGCACTATTTCATAGAAGTAATAGTCATAAATATGAAGAAAGAAATTACAGTGCAATTTTAGAAAAGGGAATAAATAATTCCAAGTAGTGTTTTTATGATCTGTTCGGTTGCCTGGATGCTTGCAGGTTGCTCAGGCGATTGTGTCAAGTACTGTGCCAAAAAGCGTTCCAAGAGAGAGTGTCATAGATTGTGCACCCGCTGCTGTAACAAGAACAAATGCATACCCGGAAAGAAGAACTGCAAAAATTGGAGCACTGTCATCTACCATGGCAAGGAGGTGAAATGCCCTTAAATTGAAGGACTAGCTAGACGGAAACCACTTCACTGCAGTACTTGAGATATGTAATAAATTAACCTCTGGTTAAAAATAAGTAAATGGTCCTATATGGACTGTTTACATGGATATTTAACTAGCTAGCTAGCAGTCATCTTATTTGATCAAATTTGTTCTGTAACTTCCTCGGTTATATTTATTGGATTAAATTTGTTCAGCTACTTCCTCAGTTATATTGATAAATATATCCCCATGTTTTTGTTCCATTTTTTACCGATCACGAAAAGAAAAGAAACAAAGGAAAGGGAGAGAATAAATGAAAAATATTTCTCTCGATGGGCAGGAAAATGCTTTTTACAGGGGTTGTGTAAAAAGTAGGACAGTTAATCCAAATTGAGGGATGGATTTAAGAGGGTTTTCTTTCTGAACATGGTTTCTTTCAATCTAAAAAAGCTTCCAATCCAAAATATTGGTTTATTTTAGCTTTTAATAAATCAGTTTGAAAGGAACAAAACTCAACCAAATTCCATCAATTTTTTATTTTTATTTTTAATCATGCAATTAGATACTTATTATATATAAACACTGCAATCTATATTTTTTTAAAACTTAAATATGACTAAACCATTTATATGTACAATAATAAATAATAAAATCTTATTAAGGAATTCAAACTGAATTGAATACATAAAGCTTGAGTTTTCCTAAGAAGTTTCTCCATATGTTTGTCTTACATATAAAAAAGAAGAGAAAAAAGGTTTTTTCTGTAAAAAAACAAAACATTTAAAGAAAAAATCCAAATGAGCAAGACTGCCAAGGAGCCTAAAGAGCCCAGTTAACTGAGAGTTGTAACTCCTTTTGTCTAACGTGAATGGGAGTTGTTCATACAATCAAAAATCTCATAAGATTTTTATATTTTATGCCAAATCAAGCATCACAAAAGGAAAATTACAAATTTGAAAATACTTTTCAATCAAAATCTCTAGATTTACATATTATTTTTTAGACTATAGACAAAAGTATTAATCAATCTAAACAAAGTCCACAATAGTTAATTCTTCCTAATCTGTTAGCAAACTCCACTACGGAGTATGGAGGAGACAAAAAGAAGGGACAGAAGTTTTAGGAATTGTCTTATAATTCCTTTCAAAAAAAGGGATTCTCTTATAATTTTTTATTAACAACACCCCATCAAGAATATTCAGACTTTTCTATCACTATAAAAGGAGAAATTAGCGAACGCATATTAGTGATTCTTAGAATTAGTCACTAATTAGTAACTGCTTAGTGACCTTATAAAAGGAGAAATTAGCGAACGCATATTAGTGATTCTTAGAATTAGTCACTAATTAGTAACTGCTTAGTGACCTATTAATGATCGATTTATTCTCACTTTTTTTTTTAAAAATATGGTAACCGATTTGTGACCCCAATTACTATAGTCACAAATCGGTCACAAAATTAGCGACAACTAGAATTTTAGTTACTAAAAGGTCGTTAATTAGTAACCGTATCTGAGGTGGTTATAAAATGGGTCATTAATTAGTGACTCCTCTTAGTTGTTCACAAAAAAGGGGTCACTAATTTGGGTATGGGAATTTAGAGTCAGTCACTAATTAGTGACTTCCCATTTTGGTAGTTACCTTGGGTTCACTAATTATTGACCCACTTTTGGCGGTTTCAAAGGGGTCAATAATTAGTGAACCTCCTTCTGGCAATTACTATTGGTATCACTAATAATCTTTTACTGCGGTCACTAATTAATAATCTTAACTCAAGCGGTTACAAAAAGGGTTTCACTAATTTATGATCCATTTTTGAGAGTTACAAAATTAGTCAGTAATAATTTTTTTTTGAAATTAAATATTTTAATGAAATATAGGTGAAAATTATATTAAAATGAGTTATAAGATTTAAACAATGTTGTTGTTTTTGAAGAGGCAAATAATTTGTAGGATTAAATGCTTATAATTAAAAATTTCATTGATGAAAATCATATTTTTGAATTCAACTAAACATCCTGTAAAAGTGATTTTGCAAATATGTGAATTAATTATGATAAAAATTTATAATATAACCAAAATCATTGCATATTTTACATATATGCACACATATATGTCTATATACAAGCAAAAGAAGGTCTATCAAAATAAATAAATAAAATAAAAAATAAAAGAAGATAATTTCCTTTGTTATAGACATTGATTGGCTTGGTTACAAACTCTGTTAAGTTCAATTACAATAGGGACCTGTTTGGTTACAAGCAAATTCCATTCAATTACAAGCACTATCTCAGTTTATTGAACCAAGTCTGAGCCTATCTTAATGTTATGAACTGGTTTAATTACAAGCAGTTAGCTACAAGTATAGCTCTATTCAGTTACAAGCATTATCCTAGTTTATTGAACCAAGATTGAGCCTAAGCCTCAGTTATTGATTAGTTTAGTCACAAGCAAAGTTCCATTTAATTATAAATACAACTCCATTCACCTATAAGCATAGTTCAACTCAATTACAAGCATTATCTCCATTTATTTCAATATGTATGAGCTGAAGTCTCATACTTATCAACTGGTTCAGTTACAAGCAACCCTCCATTTAACTATACACAAAAACTTATGCAATTACAAGAATTATCTTGATTTATTTCACAAAGTATGAGTATTAGTCTCATAGTAATTGACTGGTTCAGTTTCAAGCAGGGTTTCGTTTAGTCAGAAGCAGAGATCCTTTTAGTTATATGCATATTTCCATTCAGTTATAAGTATTATCTCCATTTACTAAACTAAGTGTGAGGATAAGTCTCAAAGTCATTGACTGGTTTAGTTAGAAGGAGGATTCAGTTTAGTTAGAAGCAAACACCAACTAAGTTACAAGCAACTCTCCATTCAGTTACAAGTATAATCTCTATTTATTTCACAATGTATGAGCCAAAGTCTCACTTTTGAAAACTTGTTCAGTTACAAGCAACTTTCCACTAAGTTATAAGTAGTGACCCATTTAGGTACAGGCGTATCTCCATTTAGTTATAAGCATTATTTATGTTTATTTCACAAAGTATGAGCCAATATCTTACTATTATCAATTGGTTTGATTTCAAGCAACCTTTCGTTTAGTTACAAGTGCAAACCACTTCAGATGCAAACATATATTTGTTCAATTACAAGTGTATATATATATATGTTTATATTACCAAGTCTAAGTCTAAGTCTCACAATCATCAACTACTTCAGTTACTAACATGTCTCTATTCAGCTATAGGCAGAGACCAGTTTAGTTACAAGCATATCTCAATTCGATTACAAGCACTATCTCAGTTTATTAAACCAAGTCTAAGCCTTAGTGTCACAGTTATTTACTGGTTAGGTTACAAGGAGGGTTCTGTTTAATTAGAGGCATTGACCTAGTTATTTACAAGCATATCTTTGTTTAGTTACAAGCATTATCTCTATTTATCTCACCAAGTACGAGGCGAAGTCTTACTTTCGTGAACTATTTCAGTTACAAGCAGTTCTTCATATAGTTACAAGCAAATACCTGTTTATTTACAAGTACATTTCTACTTAGTTACCAGCATATATGTACATTTATTTATGTCTAGTCTATGCCTAAATCTCACAGTCATCAACGAGTTCGATTATAAGTATATCTTGTTTAGCTACAGACAGATATTGGTTCAGTTATGAGCATACCCCAGTTTAGTTACAAGCATTATTCATGCGTATTAAACTAAGTCAGGCCTTAATTTCACAATAACCGACTATTTTTGCTACAAGTAGGGTTTTGTTTAATTATAAATGGAGACCCATTTAGTTACAAACACGTCTCTGTTTAGTTACAAATATTTTCTCCATTTAATTAATCATATATGAGCCAAAGTCTCACATTCATTGACTGACTTAGTTATGACAAACTTCTTATTAAATTACATGCAGAGACCCATTAAGTTACAAGGATATTTTTGTCCAGTTATAAGTATATTTCTATTGTTGAATCCAATTATAGGCTTAAAGATGAATATGTCAAATATAGATTTGTATAATAACCAATAATCAATATCCTTACAACTGTTTTCTTGGATGCATATACAATGAATAATTGTAACTAATAATCAATATCTATACAATTTTTTTTTCTTGATTTATATACAATGAATAATCATTACCAAAAATGGCAAAACATTTAAACTGCTTCATCTTGAATGTCCACATAAAACTACTTCATTTGATTTTTCTTCTGATAAGTGATGCAAAGGTCAACCTAATATGACTTATACCCCTATGTCCTTCAATACTTCTCCTTATATTCGTTTTTGGGGTGCCTCACCTAGTCACATACATATTTCTTTTTGAATCCTTGTATCTTGACCTATAGAAATGCATGATATTAAAATTGAATGCACTATTTTGTACACATGATCATAGTAGTTTTGGTATGATAAGTCACTTACTAAAGAATATTTGGACAAGAGTGTATTATCTCATGTTTGTATGTATCTCAGTATATACACCCACAATCACAATTGCATTTACATATTAAACATGAATAATATGACAAAACATTATATGTTTAAATTAATTTAAATATATACTTACCAATTTAGTTGCTCAAGAATATTTACATATTCCAACTTGACATGGTCTTCTTCCAGGAATCTGCACCCACGTTCTTGCAAGATGTCATCAAATTGTCATTTAGGCAAAAAAACATACATATCATTCAAAAGGTGGAGACAAATAGTGTAGTGAAATCTATAAATTTGTTACCAATGCTATGATACTGTGAACTAGTCCAATTGTATCCTTATACTTGCATCAGAAGTCATTATAAAGTTTAACACATAATATTTTTCTAGTGGGCTCCAAAACATAACAGGTCCAATGTTCCTTGTAAACATAAGGAGCAAAAATATAGAATAATTATAAAATTTTCATAACTATACAGAGATGTGATAATAACTAAATGGGAATATGTTTGTAACTAAACATATATTATTACAACCAAAATTAAACTTATCCAAGTGAAACTAAAAATGTCAAATCTCATAAAAATGTGGTCAAGACACTCTAGAGGAAAGTGGTGTCTTTAGATCTCCTTTCAAAACGTACTATTATTTTATCCTACATTGGAAAAAAAATGGCAACTCATTAAATTATATTGAAACTATTCACTATAAATACAGTATAAAAATACTCACCATAAACAGGGGGCTAAAAAGATGTCAAAGCATAAAACCATTTGCTTCTAATTGTTGATGATTCCATAGTTTTGCAGCAAATGTGATAACCAAATTTAGGCTGAGCAATATTAAACAATACAACTCAATATCAAATAATATAATAAAAAGTAGGTAATACATACTATATTGGACACTCACTGTCTGTAAAAGAGACTGTGCAAATCTAACTTTAATAGGTGGAATCCAATGATACTAACAAGCATCCTATTATATAAACATAACATATATGAATCATATTGTCATAGAAATATATAAATTAGTTTAAATTAACAAATTAATTGATGTACTTGTCATTATCAGATGATTTGTGAGCGCAATATAAAAATAGTTTCTTAAGGACAAATTTTTTTTGTTGTGTATATAACCTTGCCAATTGTTTTTTCTTAGCATTCATTCTTGCTTGGCAGGGAGGTTTCTTGTCTACTTTAGCAGCATATTCTTCAGATTGAGGTTCTTGGGCTTAAGGTTCCTATTTTTCTATTTCCACCTCCTTAGCATCTTCCTCAGGTGCCTTTTGGGTTTGGTTGACCTCTTCAACCTGTTCATTATGTGCAGAAGTAATTTCTTTTTGCTCTTACTTTTCGGTAGACATTGAAGATGTAGCAGTGACAACAACAACTATTAGTGCAATGTCAATGAGTCTCAATTTCTTGCAAACCATTGTCATTACATCTTTGTATGCATTTTTTGTTAGCTGAAATAAACTTAAAAGTAAATTAATAACAATAAACATTGATAACATGCTAGTTAGTGTTTAGTGTTTACCTCATGCTACAGCCCACGAGCATTATTATCTGGATCCATTTCAGTGCTTTGTCTAAAGATAAGACCCAGGAATATATCTAAATTTGTTAAATAAATCAATCTGTAAATAAATAGTTTGACAATGACACGCTTATAACTTGACATATATATGCTTGTAACTTTTCATATATATGCTTGAAACTAATCCTATGAATGTTTATAACTTAACAGATACATTACAATACCTTTTTCATCTCCTCTCAATGTGAATACATCTTTGAATTTGATAGTTCTTCCAGTGCTTTGTGAGTGGATGATCATTACTAATTTGGAGTGATGGGATGGGAAATTTGTAGAAGGAAAAATGCTAGTAAAGATAAAATGATAAAACTTTTAGTTATAAATTTCAGGTAAGAAATATGCAAGTATAAAAATGTGACAATAAAACATAGCTTATCATGAAAAAGAACATACAACTATCGATTGAATTCTTCATTCCCCTACCTACTCGAAACTCTTGGACATCATCAACTAGCTAATCCAACACTCTTGACCTTAGTTATACGGTGATGGATTGCTCATGTTAGTTATAGTATCCAAGTGATTAGGACTAGGGGTGTTCTTTGAGATTGGACAAAGGAGGACAGTGAAGGTATATAGGATGAATGATCTCCTGAATAATCCATCCACCTTGTCTAACCTAATATTTTGCTCAAGATTAGTTAGCTTCCCCCCATAAGTTCCTACACCTCCTCGGACACTTTCCTACCCCTCTTATTAGATAGAGCTAAGGACGTCCTAGATGAAGGTATGCCAAGTACTATACAAACATCCCTAGCTATCACCTTAGCTCTGTGGCCCCTAACAACCACTTCTTTTCTATAACAATCAAAATTTTTAACTAGTTCCAAGCAAACATCCAATATCAATATTTTGCAATCTATTTCTAGCAAACCCCCAAATTCCATGTCCCTGAGATCTTGCTTCTATTCTTCGGTTAGTTCTCCAACTAACTTTTAAAATTTTGTTAGAGAACACCTTAAAAGGACAGTAGCCTATTTCCAGAATAATGCTAAAAGTAAGAATTAGGTGCTTTTAATTTGGCATTTTTGATGAATGTAATATAATATGTTTGTGGATGTAATACTACACGTGTTTCCTTGTAAATTAACCAAACGCATAATACTCATTATAGCTTAACATATTTATACTCATAACCTAGCACTTACATGACAAGGCTTTGCATTACTCAAAATGTTATGTTTCTTCTTAAAGGCTACTCGCCTTCTTTTTGTAGCCTTAATATGCATCTCCTTCTCATTGGATGGCAACTCATTCCATGTATTTAGCATGGCACGATGCCTTAGTCAACTGAAATCTGATCCGCATGTACTTTGATTTTATTCATGAAGTCCTGCCTACAATCAAGTATTAAAACATTTTGTTAGATGCATATTTTGTAAACTTGTGAAATTTAAATGAGAAACAATATTACCTGAAAGATATAGACTAGTAATACATTTGTCAAAATTTGTAACATCAAATTCATTTTCTCTTCTCACAGAAGTACGGTAGCACTCCATGTCATTTCGCTTGCCACTCTTTTACGTGCCATTTTATAAAACCAACAAGTGTAAAGTAGTAGAATAATATTGAAACATGCTATGCATCATTAAAATATAGCACATGTGTAACATCCCAACCTAAAGCCTTCATCATTTACTCTATGTTCTACTTTGCATAAGCATGATTAGTGGGGTGATTTGTGGTTTAAGTTTAGTTTTAAAAACCTCTTAATCATTAAGGGTAAGAAGGGTATTTTGTAATTACTTGAGGGGGAGGGAAAAAAAAATATAAATAATAACAATAATAATAATAATATATTTCCACTGGCCACGTGAACCGACTCAAGTGGGAGGTGGCTATTTAAGGATTTCATTACCCTATGTTATTGAGTCAAAGCAAGGGAATTTCCACTGAATTTTGGGTGAGTTCTTAAGGAATTTTTTTTTTTTGTATTTTCAATCTGGTCCTGCTTTGGTTTCATTTAATCAATTTGGATTTTTGTTGAAGTACTTTTTTTATGGTGAGAAATCAAGAAATAATTCCTACCAATTCATATTAAATTTTATTAATTCATATTAATTTTGCTAAGAAGGTGACTATGTTAGTTTAGTAAAAATAAGGCCAAACTAACACTACAATTTGCCTAAACCCCAACCTAGAAGTTCACTGACCCACCTAGGGATTATTTTTCATAAAAAAATAACTATAACCCCTTTTGTAAAAGTGAGCATACTCTAGTATACCTAACTTGATGACAAGTGTGTATTAATATTTTGAGAATTTTTGGAATACGTGTGTAGCATAACTTTTGACATGAAGTAGAAGGGGCAGAAAACAATTTAATTATGAATATATCTCATATATGGTCTATTATATTCATGCATTCATACACAGTCCCACAATGCCATTGATAACATATGTGATTTTATTCTAGGAGAGACATATCAGTTAGGCAGTGAGGTCGACAGGACTGAGTTCGAGCCCTCACAGTACCCACAAAAGTGAGTGGTCTTCCTCCTAAATTTAGTATTTTTCAAAATAACGATAGTAAAAACTTTCTTGCAAATAAATATTTTATTTCAAAACTAATGATTTTACTTTTCCAAAGACGCTTTTCAGTTTAAGCGCAATGATTATTTTGCTAAGTGAAATGGAAATAGGGATCTCATTTTTATGTAGTATGTTATGTATATGAATGTTTGCAATTCATTTATGACAATATTAGATGATTCATTTGCCCAGTGGGGCCTTATGGCACCATGTGTGTTCATCCATAGGGGTAGTGTCCTATGGAACAAGTCCATGGCTAGTAGAACCTGATAAATTCTTGTTATGTTATGTTTATATCTACGTGCACGTCAGACCTCACTTTTATTTATGGAGCTGTTATATTTTTACTTCCATCCTTAGCTCTTTTACGACAGTTTTGCTATGATTAGATCTGTAGGCTCAACAGGTGAATTGACCTTGTTTCTAAATTATGATCGGAGGATTTCTATCTCACAATGTGTTATTCTATATCAGTATACTAGTTTTATGAACTACTTTTATTTACAGTATTATGCAGCATATTCTTATTTCATTTATTTTAGTTGAAAGACTATTCATTGAGACACAAGTCTCAGCACTTATTTATTTTTTAGGTTTCAGCATTAGAGACTTGCAGTTGCACCACATGCATCTAACATAGCAGCATTTTGAGTTTAGAGAGGTTGGACCCCACTCATGTCAATAGTAGTTAGTTTGGGTTGTTACTTGAGGAGTGAAAGTTAAATAGTTATATTGTGTGCAGATTTTGTTTTGGAAAAGAGAAGTTACTTAAAATATTTATATTTTCAGTTATAATAAAGACTCAGTTCTCTGTTATATTATATCAAATTATTTGGTATTATTTAATATTTTGAATGTGAGTTGTACAGTTGACTCAACAGGTACGATAGTCAAATAAAGTTTAGCTTTCTTTGGTGAATCTTGAGTATTGGAGATTGCTAAACCTTATTCCACTATCACATTTTGCTCGAGTTACGGGGTGGGGTGTGACAACATACTTGTAAACTCATACAATAATGATACATTTTCTAAAATTTCTCACAACCATAGAGCAAAAAACATATAAATATGGAAGAAAATTATATAAATTGTTCATTTTTTCCTCAATTTTGTTAATGTTCAACTAAGGAAAAGCAATATATATATAGAAAACAACTGACATGTATGTCTGGTGTGAAATATACAAATGACAGGAGCAAAAAAAGGCGCACAAACAGAGACAACAGGAGGAAGAGAGAGTTTATAGAGTTTTGTGTTGTGGTGTTCTAGGTTTGGGTTGCTCATTTTGGCAATGCTTGGATAAAGTTAGGACTTCGGTTTGGCAATGCTTGGTTATCTAGTCACCAATTAACCTCACCATGTTCAAGGTTCTCGCACTATTTATCCCAGCAAACAAGAACTGAGATGTATTGATGGGGGGAGATAGACAGTCAAATACCCTATAATATGACCACTGGCATTTATTGTAACTAAATAGATTTAAGAGCACCTTTCAGTCTAGTAATAAGCATAATTTGTTCCATTACAAGCATATTTCTATTTATTTCACCAAGATGATCCAAAGTCATTGGCTGGTTCAGTTACAATTAGAGATCTGTTTAGTTATAAGTATCCTTCTATTCAGTTAAAAGCATATATATCCACTTATTGAATCAAGTCTCAGCCTAAGCATGCTTTAGGTCTCTAATATTTTTTTTTTATTTGAAAACAATAAGTTTAAATCTTATCACACTTAAACTTAATATTAATTTATCACAATTTTAGATTTAATTATTTTTGACTATTAATTATTCTCAAGCATTTGATTATTTAATATTTTAAATTAAACTCCTATTTTTTGAAGATTAATTTTTTGATTATTAAAAATTATATACGTCACTAGAATCCAATATTTGCATACAATGGAATTTTGGAATGACGATATTTTTATTTTGAATGATTAAAAATGCTTTGCAGAGCGATGTAGAGAACAATTGATAAAGTTTTATTCATCAACTCAATTAATAGTACCACAATTGTTTGTGATTTACAAAATAAAATAGACTATGTTCACCAGTTTTATAAAATTTTTGACAGATCATAAAAATCAGACAAACATTTTATTTTTCAACCTATTTAACTCAACAAATTCATTATCTATATCAATCAATTTATAGTACTTATACATTATACAACATATATATTTATACAGTACGGTAGATTTTTATTCATACTAATAGAAATTAGACTCTATAAAAGAAAAAAATAATTAATTATTAGAATAAATGTAAATATAAAACATAACAAAAAGAAAAAATAAGCAGTAAAAAAACTTCTATATATAAAGATAGGATTTTTGATTTTGTATATATATATATATATAATACACATTTTAGTTTGATTTGTACGATTTGTCTAAATATTAAATATTCAACAAAACCATATAAAGGAGATTTCTTTCCAAACGGAACCAAATCAAACCAAGCTACCGTTTCATCTATTTAAATAGTTTAGTTCAGCTTGTTGAATAGCCCTAAAAGATATGTAACAAAAATATAAGCCATTATTACATACATACATATATACATACATAGAGGATAGAGATAGAGATAAAGAGGATTATAACAATTTTTTCTAATAATTAATATATTTATCTTCTTTAATTATAAAAATTTAATATTTAGTACTTGACTCTAGTTTGCAATTTTATTATTTTACTAGGAAGTTAAAGTTTGTTAATAATAGTTAGAATTTATTTTACCCAATTTTTTGAATTTTAATGTTTTTGAAATGGCACTAATAGGGAGCATCCCTTTTCCAAAATTTAGAACTATTAAGGTAGCTAGTTTCAAACTTCCCTCCCCTTGCAAGTTTCTATCCTACTCGCAGGCCTGCCTTACAATATTAGAGATAGAGATGACTTACGCGACTCCGCCTACCTTACTTCCTCCAGAGTAAGACTGTCAGCCATTATTCTGTATTCCTCTTTGTAATTGCATTCATCTACATGATATTATTTCTATTATTTTGTAAGTGTTCTCAATAACATTTTTGCATAATTTTATGAAGTCACGAAATCTTACATTTGGATATCTTTCTCTTTGTTTACAAATAGTTTTAGAAAATCAACTAAATGGGGGACATTTCAAGTGACTGGGGTCTCGCATCGCCTTTTGCCATCGGTGGCCTATAAATATGCGTGTTTAAACTCTATTCTATATGAGTATATCTTGATCGGATTGATATATAGTAGTTTTACTCTATTTTTCTAGTTTTTGTAGTTTGCTTTCTTTCGTATTTGTTTGATTGTTTGGTAATTTAAGAAGTTAAAATCTTATGTGATTTTGGAAATGGAATTTTAGATATATTTAAATTCAACAATCTTGTTACTATTCTTATCCCAAAATAAGCCCTTTCTAGAAAATGTCTAATACTCAAGAATGGATGTACTGGCGATTAGATAGAAATGGATTTCTAACAGATGTGTTTGCTAGAATGGAGTACCATTTTTGGATTTTGCACCGCAGCTGGACATTGTGGATTATGGTTGTATAAAATGTCCATATTTAAAGTGCCATAATATAAAATTCAATGATCATGAAACTGTATACTATCACCCTGTATGTTATAGTTTTGAGAAAGGTTACACTATTTAGGACATTCATGGGAGCCTTGGGGCCAAGGTACAGTTGGTAAAACTTCTATATTCATGAATGATCAGAACTTTAGGATAAGTGATATGGTCTTGGATGCTACATGATCGAATTTTGATTGACAATTTGTTAGGGATGAGCATCCAATAGAGATTGAACAACCACCAACTTAGATGCTCAAAAGTTTTTTAAATTGTTAAAAGATGCCAAGAAACCTTTGTGGGAAGGTTGTACAAAACAGAGAAGATCATTTGCAATGTCTCAGATGTTGAATATTAGGTCTGATTTCAACTTGCCTTGTTCATGTGTACTTTGCATCATAACATTGATGAAAAGTATGATGTTAGAAGATGCAGTGTTCCTATAACTTGTACAATTCAAAGAATATGATAGCCAAAGTTGAGTTATGAGATGATCAATATTTATCTAAAAAATTGAATGTTATGCTTCAAAGAAGACATGCAAAATATAAAATACACGATGTGTGGTCATGAGATGCACAAGCCATGAAACCCAGGCTATGGAGTGGATGTGTCATGTAAGGTTTTGTGCTACATACCTCTAATCCAAGATTTCAAAGGTTTTGTATGTCAAAGAATACATCCAAGGAGCTGGCACGGCACTTCAATAATTCATGTGAAGATGATAGTAGGGACATCTTGTACATGGAGAATTGTGAAAGCATTTTGATCATTCTCATCCTCAATTTACATTTAAACCGCGCAATGTTCGGCAAGGAAGGTGCATAGATAGATCTACTCCCTTCAATAACAATGCTATTCCTTATTTTTGCTAGCTGGTTATGTTGATAGTATACAATCTTCCTCTTGGGATGCAATGAAAAGCCACGTATATCCTTAAATATGGTTATTTCGGGTCTAAAATCCCTTGCATAAAAGTTAGATGTGTTTTTGTGACCACTAATTGATGAATTAAAACTATTAAGGTATAGAGGAGTTGAGATCTATGGGGCATTCAATAAACATAATTTCATTATGAAAGTAGTTCTTATGTAGACAATTAATGATTTTTTGACCTATGGTATAGTATTTAACTGGAGTGTTCAAGGTAAATTGTCATGCTCATATTGTATAGAGCATACAAAGGCTTTTTGTTTAAGTAATGGATGAAAGTGCTCATGGTTTAATTGTCATCGTCAATTATTACCTACCAATCACGCTCACCAATCACAAATGCACCGGTTTATTCAAGGTAAATGCGGGAAAGACACTCCTCATCCACATTCACCAAGAATGGAAATCAAAAGGTGAGTATCTTTATGACCTCCCTAGAACTATGATCAACATAAGAATCTTAGAGATTTGCCTGGATAGGTGATGCACGTAATTGTTTAAAAGAAGCATCTTTGGGAAGTTGCCTTATTGGTCCACAAAGCTTATCCGCATAACTTGAATATTATGCATACTGAGAGATGTATTTGAAAATGTTTTCAACATAGTGCTGGATGAGAAAGAAAAGTCAAAGGACAATGGAAATGCCAAGAAAGACTTTGATTTGCATTATGATTGGCCTAAACTCTATATGTTTGAGAATAATAGCGGATGACTAGTGAAATACAAAGCAACTTACACACTAAGTACAAAACAAGTGAAATTGAAACTTATAAAAGGAGCATGGATTGAAGGAGAAGTACGCAATAATAAGCTCTTAAAGCCTCCTCAATCTCTCTCTCTAATTTTTTGTGCTATATTATTTATTATTAGATCAAAGTGTGTATAGAGAAAATTGTTTTATTCTTGAGAGTGCCTCTTTGAAGTGAGATCATTTTGTACATGAGTAGTAGCTAATCCTACTTAAGAGGAATTGCTACATTTCTACTTCATCTTCATTTCCATTTATATTGGTGTTTGAAGCTCATCGAATCAAAGGCTTTGTAATCAGGATTTCTTGCCTCCGCCAAGTGCAAGGGATTTGTGTATACTCGAGATTTCTTGTCTCCGTTAAGTGCAAGAGACTTAGTGGAATCTCGGGTGGTTGGAGCTCGAGGGAGTGGAAATAGACTTGGGTAGCAAGTCAAACCACTATAAAAGAGTTTGCATTTTCTATCCCTACTCTCTTTACTTTATTTATAATTGTTTATATTTACTTTGAGTGAATTGCTTTTATTCAATATTGTTATTATTGTTTTTTAATTTATATGTTTAGCTTCCGCGATAAATACCCAATTCACTCCCCTTCTTGGGTTGCCTTTTGGGACAACAATTGGTATCAATGCAAGGCTCTATATATTGGCCATAAAAAGTTTTTAGGGTAAGATCATACATTATGGCATCCATTAGTACACATGGGGTTGTGGAGGGTCAATCTATTATAAGACCACCTTTTTTAATGGTAGTGATTATGGTTATTAGAAAATTAGAATGACCATTTATCTTCAACAAATAGATTATGAGATTTGGAATATTATTGAAGAAGGATATAAATCTTCCATGATAGTTAAAGAAAATGAACTTATTGTTAAAGCGAAGAAAGATTGTGATGAAAATGATAAAACAAATTTTACGACTAATGCAAATGCAATGAATACATTATTTTATGCTCTAGATAGAAATGAATTTAATAGAGTCTCCACATGTAAAACGGTACAAAATATTTGGAGAACATTTGAAGTAACTCATGAAGGTACAAGTAGAGTTAAGGATACAAAACTTAATATGCTCAAGCATGAATATGAACTCTTTATGATGAAACCAAGTGAATCTATTAAAGATATGTATACTCGTTTTACCGATATTATTAATGGTATGATTTCTCTTGGTGAAAGCTTTAATGATGAAATTCTTGTGAAGAAAATTCTTCTAATTCTACCAAAAAGTTGGGCTCTAAAGGTGACGGCAATACAAGAAGTAAAAGATCTTTCGAAAGTTTCTATTGAAGAGCTTCTAGGGTCACTAATGACCTATGAAATGACTCAAAGAAATGAAGAGAAGGAAGAGTCAAAAAGAGGAAGGAGTATTGCTCTAAAGTCTACTATGAAAGAAAACTCCAATGATAGTGAAGTAGAAAGTGATGATGAAATTGCATATCTTGCAAAAAGAGTCACTAAGCTACTCAAAAAGAAGAAATTTGAAAGGAGACAAAGGAGAGGTGATAAAAAAAAAAGTTCTTCCAAGAAAGATATTATATGTTATGAATGCAAGAAACGTGAGCACATAAAACCGGATTGTCCACTTCTAAAGAAGAAGAAGAAAGAAAAAGAAACCATGAAAGCCACCACTTGGGATCTAAGTGATGAAAGTGACTCGGTGGAAGAATCAAGTAGAAGTGACATTGCTAACTTATGTCTCATGGTAACTAGAGAAAGTGATAATGAGGTAAGCTTATCTTCTTCTACTTCTAGCACTTCTAATTTATCTTATGATGATTTATTGTATGCATGTGATGAATTACAAAATGAATTAGTAAATCTTGGAAAGAAATATAAAGATTTGAAAAAGAAGTTTTTAAATATTTCTAATGAAAATGCTAGTTTGAAAAATGAAAATAAAAATTTGAAAACTCAACTTACTTCAATATCTAAGAATGAAACAAATGATATATTGAGAAAAAGAGTTGAAGAGCTTACAAATGCTTTATCTAAATTTACTCAAGGAAAGGAAAATTTAGATAAATTGCTTGCTACTCAAAGATATGGTTTTAATAAAACTAGATTAGGTTACAAGGCTTGTCAAGGACAAAAGTTTTACAAAAATTATTTTATAAAAAGTTCTCATCAAGGTAGTCTATTTATTACATGTTATTATTGTGGTGGAAAGGGACATTATGCATGTGATTGTTCATTATAAAGAAAATTGTTAGTTGGGCCTAAAAATATTTTAGTTTCAAATGATTATAAATGGAAAGAAAAATGTAACATTGTATCTATTGGGTTCCTAAGAGAACATATGCTAACATTGTTGGATCCAAGAAAGTTTGGGTGCCAAAAATCAAAACCTAAATTATTTTTGTAGGAGATTTGTATGAAGAGCACCACAAGAAAGAATAAGTGGTTTTTGGATAGTGGCTGCTTAAGACATATGGCGGGAGATTACACAAAATTTAATTCTATTTCAAAAATAAATGGAGTGTTTGTGACTTTTGGAGACAATGCAAAAGGCAAGATTATTGGCATTGGAGAAATTGGCAACCCTAACTCCCTCATTATTGATAATGTTTTATTTGTTGATGACTTAAAATATAATTTGCTTAGTATTAGTCAATTATGTGATAAAGGTTATAAAATTATTTTTCAAGATAACGAATGCAAGGTTTTTAATAAGAATAATACCTAGTGTTTGTTGCCTTGAGAGATGAAAATGTATATACTATTGATTTTGATAATTTGATTGAACAAAATGTGAAATGTTTGAGTGCATTATATGATGATTCTTGGCTATGGCATAAAAGGTCAGGTCATTGTAGTATGGATATAATTTCTAAATTTTCAAGAAAACAATTACTCATTGGCCTACCTAAAACTCAAATTTGATAAAAATAAAATTTATGCTTCTTGTCAATTGGGAAACTAAAGAAAAACTTCTTTTAAATCTATAAATATAGTTTCTACATCTAGGCCTTTACAACTCTTATATTTAGATTCATTTGGACTTTCTCAAATTGCTAGTCTTGGTGGAAAACTATATGCTTTTGTTATTGTTGATGATTTTTCAAAATTTACTTGGGTATTATTTTTGACTCACAAGAATGAAGCCTGTTCTCAATTTTTAAAATTTTGTAAAAGAGTTCAAAATGAGAAAGGTTATATGACTTCAAAAATTAGGAGTGATCATGGTGAGGAATTTGAAAATAATGAATTTGAAAGTCTTTATAATACTTATGGATTTAAGTATAATTTTTCTACACCTAGAACCCCACAACAAAATGGAGTTGTTGAAAGGAAAAATAAAACTTTACAAGAAATGGCTTAAACTATGCTAAATGAATACAAGATATCTAAATATTTTTGGGCCGAAACAGTTAATACAACTTGTTATATTTTTAATCAAATTCTTATTAAACCAATTCTTAAGAAAACTTCTTTTGAACTTTGGTTTGATAGAAAACCTAAGATTGGTTATTTTAAAGTGTTTGGATGTAAATGTTTTATTTTAAATACTAAAGAAAATCTTGGTAAATTTGATACAAAATCGGATAAAGATATATTTTTAGATTATTCTACTACTAGTAAGGCTTATAGAGTTTTTAATAAAAGAACTAATGTAGCAGAAGAATTTATGCATGCTACATTTGATGAAATTGATCAATTTTTGCATAAAGTCATATATGATGATGTTGATGATGATTTAGTTAATTTAAATATTAATGATAAGGAAAAGGAAATTGAAAATCCCTCTAGTATAGAAAATTTTAATTAAACTCCACATAGTGATTTGCCAAATGCTTAGAACTATAAATCTAGTCACCCTATGGAACAAATTATTGGTGATCCTAATGATTGTAGAAAGATTAGAAATCAACTGAAAAATATTTGTGAACACTTGTCTTTTATTTCTCAAATTGAGGCAAAACTATTAATGATGCTATTAATGATGAAAATTGGGTTTTAGTTATGCAAGAAGAATTAAATCAATTTAAAAGAAATAAAGTTTGTGAATTAGTGCCTAGACCGAGTGATCACACAGTTATTGGAACCAAATGGGTGTTTAGAATAAATTTGACAAATCCAGTAATATAATTAGAAATAAGGTAAGACTTGTAACTCAAGGTTTCAATCAAGAAGAAGGAATAGATTATGGAGAGACTTTTGCTCCCGTAGATAAACTTGAAGCTATTAGAATATTACTTACATTTGCATCTTATATGAATTTCAAACTATTTCAAATGGATGTTAAAAGTGTCTTTCTAAGTGGTTTTATTGTTGAAGAAGTTTATGTTAAACAACCACCGGGTTTGGAAAATGAGAAATATGTTGATCATGTTTATAAACTTTCAAAAGCTTTATATGATTTGAAACAAGTCCCTAGATTATGGTATGAAAGGCTTTCAAAATTTTTATTAGAAAATAGATTTTCAATGGGAAAAGTGGATAATACTCTTTTCATAAGAAAAGGAAATGGTGATTTACTTATTGTTCAAATTTATGTAGATGACATTATCTTTAAAGCTACCAATGAATATTTATGTAAAAAAATTTGCTTCATCTATGCAAAATGAATTTGAAATGGGTATGATGGATGAGCTAAATTTCTTTCTTGGTTTTCAAATAAAACAACTCAAAGAAGGGATTGTAATAAATCAAGCTAAGTACACTAAAGAGTTACTAAAAAGATTTGGGATAAATAATTCTAAGATTATGAGAACTCTTATGAGTACTACAATGAAATTTGACGAAGATATTAATAGAAAACCTATAGACATTAAGCTATATAGAGATATGATTGGTAGTTTATTGTACTTAATTGCTAGCCGTCTCGATATCATGTTTAGTGTTTGTTCGTGTGCTAGATTTCAAGCAAATCCAAAAGAATCTCATTTGCATGCTATCAAAAGAATTCTTAAATATCTTAAAGGAATTATAAATGTAGAATTATTTTATCCTAGAGGAACTTCTTTTAAACTTACTAGTTATTCGGATGTGAATTTTGGAGGATGTAAATTAGATAGAAAAAGTACTAGTAGAACTAGTCATTTTCTTGGAAAATCTTTAGTTTTTTGGGCTAGTAAGAGACAAAATTTAGTTACATTATCTACAGCCGAAGCAAAATATGTAGTCGTGGAAAATTGTTGTGCATAAATTTTATAGATGAAGCACATTTTACTAGACTTTGGACTTAATTACAAACACATTCCTATTAAATGTGACAATACTAGTGCCATCAACATATCCAAGAATGCTATTAAACACTCAAGAACAAAACACATTGATATTAGACATCATTTCTTGAGAGATCATGCTCAAAAAAGTGACATAACACTAGAATTTGTGAATACCGAATATCAATTAGCGGATATTTTTACAAAACCTCTTAATGAAGAAAGATTTTGTTTTATTAAAAGAGAACTTGGTCTTATAGTTAATATTATTTGCATCAATTCATTTTTGAAAGGGAAAAATCTCTAAATATTTTTTCATGCATATATTGAGGGGAGCTTATATAGTTTATCTTTTTGATGATGTCAAAAAAGGGGAGAATTCATATGATATGTGCTTAATGAATATCTTGCATTATATATTTATTTTGTCATTACCAAAAAGGGGGAGATAAATTTACATGATATGTGCTTAATGAATATCTTGCATTATATATTTGTTTTGTCATAATAAAAAGGGGGAGATTGTTAGCCTCAAGTTTTATATTTATTTTGATAATGAAAAAATAAATTAAAATTATTATATATGTATTTATATAATGGATAATATTGACAAATTACAATATTAAGTTTATTATTTAACTACATACACTACATGTGCTAGATTGTGAAATTGTCAAATTAGATATATGTGTAGTAAATTGATTATATCTTACTATAGAAAAGTCAAAAAATAATAAAGTCAATTTTATATGAAACTATACTCAAATACCTTTATTTTGATGTATAATTCATCTTGTATATTATTTTATATTAAATCAGTTTATTATATCATATATTATTTTCTGAAAAAGTCATTTTTGAAATCTGCGCAATATTAGTTTTAATTAGTAAAATATAACTTATGATATAAATTAAAATTCTGAATTAATTTTATTTGTAAAGTAGACGTGCTAAGCTTTAAATTCATATATTGTTTACACGTTTTACACTTATAGATTAATAGATATAATTTTTCAAAGTGGGCCATTCTGCAGAGTTACATTGTCAGCAGACAAAATGAGTATGCTACAAATATTTTTTATCATATCTCAAAATATAAAAGTCAAATTTGCACAAATCCAATTTTGAATGAAAGTAGATGTTATAAGCTTTTCAAAAATATATAATTTGTTATTTTTGAATACAAATTCAAATTTCTAGAAAATTTTGAACTTGGCCAACAACTTTATCAAAAGCAATTTTACAGTTTGGCATGTCATTGAAGATTTGACGATTTCTCTCAAACGGTGCATGATAATCCAATGATTCTTTTTGCATTTGAAAATAGACTTATTGAGGAGTATTCAAGAATGTTTTAAGATTTTTCAAATGTTCGGAGCCAGTTTATTTGAATTTTTGAAATAAACTAATATACAGTTACTGTTGACAAATGATTTTGTCTTTTATAAAGACCAATGTCTCTTTGGTATTTTTGCCTATAAAAGGAGCATGGATTGATGGGAGAAGTACACAATAACAAACTCTCAAAGTCTCTTCAATCTCTTTGTCTAATTCTTTGTGCTATATTGTTTATTACTAGATCAAATAGTGCATAGAGAAAATTGTTTTATTCTTGAGAGTGCCTATTTGAAGTGAGATTATTTTGTACATGAGTGGTAGCTAATTCTACTTAAGAAGAATTGCTACATTTCTACTTCATCTTCATTATTATTTGTATTGGTGTTTGAAGCTCACCCAATTGAAGGCTTTGTAATCGGAATTTTTTTACCTCTGCCAAGTGTAGGGATTTGTGTGTACTTGAGACTTCTTGCCTCCGTCAAGTGCAAGAGACTTAGTGGAATCTCAGGCGGTTGGAGCTCGAGAGAGTGGACATAGACTTGGGTAGCAAGTCAAACCACTATAAAAGAGTTTGCATTTTCTATCCTACTTTCTTTACTGTATTTATAATTGTTTATATTTACTTTGGGTGAATTGCTTTTATTCAATATTGTTATTATTGTTTTTAAATTTATATATTTAGCTTCCGTGATAAATACCCAATTCACCCCCTCTTATATTGCCTTTTGGGACAATAGTGACCACAGTCACAGTTACTAAATTTGCGTTTTCTCTAGTAGTGTTTTTTCAACATGATAATGAATTCAAATAGATATAAACTAGATTGTGAAGGGAGTGATGGGTGTGTAACACTTTCACTACCAAAAGAAGGGAATTAGTGACAGTAGATTAATGACTTACATAATAGATCACTAATTAGTGATCACTTAGTGGCTCATTACTGACTGACTTAATTTCATTTTTCTAGAAAAATATAGTAATTAAATTGTCATCGAATTTGTGACCACAATTACTGCGGTAACAAATTGGTTACAAAATTAGCAACCACTTGTATTTTAGTTACTAAAGGGTCACTAATTAGTGACCGCATCTAAAGTGGTTACAAATGAGTTGCTAATCAGTGATCCCATATTAGTTGGTCATAAAGAAGCTCACTAATTTGGGTGTGGGGATTTAGATTTGGTCATTAATTAATGACCCCACTTTTGCAGTTACAAAAGGAGTCACTAATTAGTGAGTCTCTTTGCAGTAGTTACAAAGGAAGTCAGTAATTAATGATCCCTTTTTGGCGATTACTACTAGGCTAATTCAGTTAGTGATCATTTGCTGCGGTAACTAATTAATGACCCTAATTGAAGCGGTTACAGAAGGGTCCTAATTACTAATTCAATTTTGTTGGATAAAAAATTGATCAATAATAATTTTTTAAAATTAAGCATTTTAATCAAATATAGGTGAAAATTATATAAAAATGAGTTATAAGGTTTTGAACGGAATGACACCCTAACAGTCCTCGAGGGTTTTGAGCAGAAATATTTTTTCACTTAAGGTAGTTTATATATGCAAAATTCCCTTGGATACTATATGTAAGATGCTTGACTATCATACCATCTTCTGCAACGCACCCGTCCAATTCACTCTATTCTCCATTTTTGAACCGAGACTAAACTTAAGAATTACGAGCATTGACGCGTAGAGTTACAAGCAAAATCTCATCGGGTTATAGTGAACTATGTCCAAGCCTAAGGCTGTGTTTGGGTAAGCTTCTCCTAGAATACCGTGTGATAGAGGAGAGAGGGAGACATTCAGAAAGGGAAACATTTTCATTTGACCAAAATGCCCTCATATAATTTGCAAAAAGACAACCAATGCCCTTCAATTGAGCCTATAGTCGTCCTTCTCCATCTTCATCCGCATTGCCGACTTGCAGCATGAGATTTACTCTTAACCGTTCTTCATTTCTCATCTCAGTCAGAGCTCATCATTTGCAAAGATGTTGGAGCTGGTGGTGGAGGACCATATCACAGATCACAGACCACTAGTCAACCCTCGTTCCTCTCCTCCAATGACTAGATTGGCCCTTTTCCTTTTCAATGCCATCTTCCTTCCCCTCCTAGCAACTAGATCAACCAACAAAATTCTCAACTATAGATCCCTTTTCCCTCTTCTCTCTTTTCCCGACAACCAGATCGGCCTTCTTCTTTCTCATCATCATCTTACCTCTTCCCTCCCCTTCTAATGAATAGATCGCTTTTGAGCTTTTTTGGCATCAATTACATGTACAAACCAAAAAGAAGAGACCGTAAAAGGGTAACTGGGGAAAATAAAAAAAGCAAAATAAGTACTTTTATATTTTTAAATCCAAACTGGCTAGAACACTACAATTTTTTTCCTTTAAAAAAATTACTTTTAAAAAAGATTCTCTAATTAGGCCCTAAGTCTCACTGACATCAATTGATTCAATTACAAGTACAATTTCATTCTGTTTTATGCCAAGAATAGTTTAGTTATAAGTACATCTCCATTCAGTTACAAGTATATATCTCAGTTTATTGAACCAAGCCCAAGACTAAATCTATTTGTCAAAGTCTTATAGACATCGATTAGTTCAGTTACAAATATGGTTCAATCCTGTTACAAATAGAGGCCCGTTCAGTTACAAGCACATCTCCATTTAGGCACAAGCATACTTTTCAGTTTGGTGAACCAAGCCCAAGACTAAATCTGACATACATCAATTGGTTTAGATACAAGCACAGTTTCGTCCGGTTACTAGCAAAGTCTTATTTAATTACAAGCACATCTTTATTTAGTTACAAGCATACATCTCCATTTGGTGAACCAAGACCAAGCCTAAATCTTACAAACATTGATTGGTTTAGTTACAACCATGGTTATAAGCATAGATCTGTTCGCCTACAATAGAGGCCTGTGTAATTACAAGAACATCACCATTTAGTTATAAGTATACTTCTTTGTTTGTGAACCAAGCTTAAGCCTAAATCTTACAAACACATTTTGGTTCAATTACAAGCACGGTTCCATTTGCTTACGAGCAAGGCTCATTTAGTTATAAGCACATCTTTATTTAGTTTTAAGTATTCATCTCCGTTTGGTGAGCCAAGGCCAAGCCTAAATTTACGAACATCGATTAGTTTAGTTCCAAGCATGGTTCTGTTTGCTTACAAATAGAGGCTTATTTAGTTATAAACACATCTCATTTTAGTTACAAGCATACATCTCCATTTGGTAAACCAAGCCCAAACCTAAATATCACAAACATCTCTTAGTTTAGTTATGAGCATGGTTATGTTCAGTTATATGGAGAGACCCGTTGAGTTACAAGCACATCTCTATTCAGTTACAAGCATACATTTCTAATTAGTGAACGAAGGCCAAGCCTAATCTTATAGACATTGATTGGTTCAATTACATGCACTGTTCTATTCAATTTTATGCCAAGACTTATTTAGTTACAAACACATCTTCATTCAATTAGAAACATATATATTTGTTTATTGAACGAAGCCTAAGCACAAGTCTTACAGATATCGATTGGTTTAGTTATAAGTATGGTCCAATCTAGTAACAAGTAGAGGCCTATTCAGTTACAAGCAGATCTCTATTCAGTTATATGCATACATCTTGGTTTAGTGAACCAAGAACAAGCCTAAATCTCATAAATAATTGGTTCAGTTACAAGCACAGTTCCATTCAGTTATAAGTAGAGACTTGTTTAATTATAAGCACATCTCTATTTAGTTATAAGCATATATCTTCGTTTATTTAACCAAGCCTAGGCCTAAATCTTACAGACATCGATTGGTTCAGTTATAAGGATGGTTCCTTTAGTTACATGTGTAGACCCATTTATTTAGAGAAGTCTAAGCACAAGTCTTGAGACTTTGATTGGTTCAGCTACAAGCATGGTTCCATTCAGTTATATGCTAAGATTCGTTCAATTACAAGCACAACTCTAATTAGTTATAAACATACATCTCCATTTAGTGAACCAAGTGCAAGTCTAAATCTTAGAGATATCAATTGATTCAATTACAAGTATTGTTTCATTTGGTGACAAGCATATCCCCATTTAGTTACAAGTATATTTCTATTTAGTTACAACCATATATCTTCATTTATTGAACCAAGCCAAAGCCTAAATCTCACAGACATGAATTGGTTTAGTTACAAGCACAGTTCTATTCGATTACATACACAGATTTGTTTAGTTACAAACACATTCTTGTTTAATTACAAATATATATCTCCTTTGATTCAAAGAAGTCTAAGCACAAGCCTTGAGACCTCAATTGGTTTCGTTACAAGCATGATTTCGTTCAGTTAAATACCAAGATCCATGTAGTTACAAGCACATCTCCATTTAGTGAACCATGCCCATTGCTAAATCTTAGATACATTGATTGGTTTAGTTACAAACACAATTCCATCTGGTGATAGGCAGAACCTATTTAGTTACAAGCACATCTCCATTTAGTTATAAATATGCATCTCCATTTTGTGAACCAAGCTTAAGCCTAAGTCTCACAAATATCGACTGGTTCAGTTAAAAGTAATTTTTCGTTCAAGTATATGCACAGGCCCGTTGAGTTTCAAGTCCATTTTCATTCAGTTACAAGCATGCATCTCTGTTTAATGAACCAAGACTAAGCCTAAATCTCACAATATCGATGGTTCAGTTACGAGCACGATCCCATCTAGTTGCAATCAAAGTCCTATTAGGTTATAAGCACATCTCTATTTAGTTACAAGTATACATCTTCATTTAGTGAATCAAGCCCAAGCCTAAATCTCAAAGATATTAATTGGTTCAGTTACAAGCATAGTTCCATTTGGTTACAACCATAGTTCCATTTAGTTACAAGCATGTCTTCGTTTGTTTATAAGAATACTTGTCCTTTTAATAAACCAAGCCTAAGCCTATATCTCATACACATTGATTTGTTCATTACAAACACAATTCTGTCCAGTTATAAACAGAGTTCTATTTAGTTACAAACACATCTCTATTAAGTTACAAGCATAACTTTGTTTAGTTACAAGCATATCTCTGTTAATGGAACCAACTATAAGCTTAAAAATTTATAGCCAAAAAATGGCAATAAAAGATAGCGGGAATAATCAATGAATAACCTTAACCAAAAAACCATAAGCAAGAATCAATATCTACATAGTTTGTTTAGATCTATATACAATGAATAATCATAATTAATAATCAATATTTGTGCAGTTGTTTTCTTGGATCCATACACAATGAATAATCATAAGCAATAATCAATATTTGTACAATTGTTTTTCTTAATCTATATATAATGAATAATCATAACCAAAAATGGCAAGATATTCGAATTGCTTCATCTTGAATATTTACCTAAAATTACTTCATTTGATTTTCCTCATGATAAGTCGAGAAAAACTTAATCTAATATGACCCATACCCCTATATCCTTCAATATTCTCTCTTTGTTTTATTTTTGGAGTGCCTCACCTAGCTACATACATGGTTCTTTTTGAAGTCTTGCATCTTAGCTTATAGAAATGTATTAGATTAAAATTGAATACACTATCTTGTGTACATGATCATAATAGTTTTGTTACGATAAGTCACTTACAAGAGAATATTTAGGCACGGGTTTGTTATCCTACGTCTGCATGTATCTCAAGACATACGCCCTACAATTACAACTATATCCACATATTAAGCATGAATAATATGACAAAACATTATATATTTCAATTAATTTAAGTCTATACTCATCTATTTAGTTGTATAGGGTCATTTACATATTATAGCTTGAAGTGGTCTTCTTCCAAGGATCTGTGGCCACATTCTTGTAACAACTCATCAAATTTCATTACTTGGGAAAAAAGAAAAAAGAAAAAAATACGTATCCTTCGAAAGGTGGAGATGGTGTAGTGGAATCTAAAAATTTGTTGTCAATGCCATGATACTATAAACTGGTCTAGTTGTCTCCTTATACTTGCTTTGGAAGTCACCCTAGAGTCTAACACATGTAATGTTCTTTTAGTGGGGTCCAAAACATAATATATCTAATGTTTGTTGTAAAGACAAGGAGTAAAAACCTAGAATAATTATAAAATTTCAATAATTGTATAAAAATATGATAGTAACTAAACATGAATATACTTCCAACTAAACGTACATTATTGTAACTAAAAACAAACTTACCCAAGTGCATTTAAAAATGTCATATTGCACAAAAATGGCCTCAAAGACACTTTGCAAGAAAGTGGTGCTTTCGAATTTTCTCTCAAAATATACCATTACTTTACCTTACGTGGAAAAAAAATGGTAACTCATAAAATTATATTGAAAATACTCACTATAAATATAGTACAAAAATAGTTAGCATAAACAGGGGTTAAGAAAATGTCGAACTAGAACACTATTTGCTTTCCATTGTTCATCATTCCATAGTGTTGTAGCAAATGTGGCAACCCAATTTGGACGGGGCAACATCAAACAATACAACTCAATATTAAATAATGTAATCAAAAGTAAGTAATACATACCATACTCGACACCCACTGTCTATAAAAGAGACTATGCAAATCTAAATTTATGAGATAAAACCCGAGCACACTAACAAACACCCTATCATATAAATATAACATATATGAATCAAATTATTATAGAAATATATAAATTAGTTTGAACTAACAAATTAATTGAGGTATTTGTCATCATTAGATGATGGTTTGTGGGTGCAATATAGATATAGTCTGGTAGATTTTTTTTTTTTTTTTTTTTTTTTTTTTTTTTTTTTTTTGGCTTCATAGACAACTCGCCAATGGTTTTTTTTTTCCTAGCTTACATTCTTGCTTGGTGTGAAGGAACTTTCTTGTCTAGTTCAGCAATAAATTCTTTTGATGGATCCTTGTCATATTCCTCTTCAGCTTGTTCTTGAGCTTGAGATTTTTTTTCTTCCATTTCCACCTCCTCAACTTCTTCCTGAGGTGCCCCTTGGGTTTCGTCCACCTCCTCAACTTCGTCCTGCTCTTGTTATTTAGTAGACTTGGGGATGTAGTAGCAGCATCTATTAGTGTAATGTTAGCAAGTCTCAATTTCTTGTGAGCCATTGTGATTATATCTTTGATGTATTTTTTGTTAGCTAAAACAAAATTAAAGGTAAATCAGCTAAAACTAAACACTAATGGCATGCCAGTTAGTGTTTAGCGTTTATCTTATGGTTGCAGTCCACGAGCATTACTGCTTAGATCCATGTTAGTCTTTTCTTCAAACACAAAAGCCTAGACCATATCTAAATATGTTAAATGAATATATTTGTAAATAAATAACTTGACAATGACACGCATGTAACTTGACATATATATGCTTGTAACTTTATAAATATATGCTCGTAACTTTACATATTATGCGCGAAACTAATCGTACAAATGCTTGTAACTTAATGATACATTACCATACCATTTTACATCTCTTTTCAACGTAATGCAACTTTGAATTTGATGTTTCTTCAAGTGCTTTGTCAAAGGTGGGTCATTATTGAATTTAAGTGATGGGATGGAGAATTTGTAGAAGTAGAAAAGATTGTAATGATAAAATAATAAAACTGTTAGTTGTGAATTTCAAGTAAGAATATGCAAATATAAAATGTGACAATAAAACATAGCTTATCATGAAAAAGAACATACAACCACCGACTAATTTCTTTATTCCCCTATTTATTGAAATAATTGGATATTATCGACTAGCCAATCTAACATTACTTGACCCCAGTTATATCGTGATGGATCACTCACATCGACTACAGTATCCAAGAGTCTAAGACTAGACATACAAGATGAATGATCTCTTGAATAAGGTATCCACCCAACCTAACCTAATATTTTCCTCAAGATTGATTAGGTTTAGCCCTTTAAATTTCTGTACCTCCTTAGACACTTCCCCCCCCTCTTATCAGTCAGAGTTTTGAACATCCTAGACGAAGATATGCTAAGTACTATAGTAACATCCCTAATTGTCACCTCAGCTTTGTGACCCTAACAACCACTTCTCTTTGATAATAATCAAAATTTTTAACTAGTTCCATGCAAATGTCCAATGCTAATAGTTTGTATTCTACCCTTAGCAAAATCCCAAAACCCATGTCTCTGACATCCAACTTTAGTTGTTTAGTTAATTCTCTAACTAACTTCTAAAATTTTATTAGAGAACACCTTGAAAAGATAAAAGCTTATTTATAGAATAGTGCCAAAAGTAAGAATTGAATACTTGTAATTTTGACAATTTGCATATGCAATTTAACACGTATATGGTTGTAATATTACAAGTTTTTGCTTGTAAATTAACCATTAACATAATTCTTATTATAGCTTAATATATTCATTCTTATAACTTGGCATTCACATGCTGACTCTGAATATCATGTTTCTCCTTAAAGGTTGTTTGCCTTCTCTTTGTAGCTTCAATGTAGCTCTTCTTCTCTCTAGATGGCAATTCATTCCATGCATTTAGCATGGCACTATGCCTCAGTCTAACAAAATCTAGTTGATATATATATTAGTCTCGATTCATGAAGTTCTGCCTATAATCAATTATTAAAATACCTTGTTAGCTGCATACTTTAAAAATATTTATGAAATTTAAATAGACAGCAATATTACCTAAAAATATGTAGACTAATAATATGTTTGTATGAACATGCAATTTTATATTCATCTACTTTTCTCACAGAAGTACCAATAGCACTCTACTTCTTTTTACTTGCTACTCTTTAACATGCCATTCTGTATAACCAACAAGTATAAAGTAGTAAAACAATACCAAACCATGCTATGCATGGTTAAAACACAATACATGCTTATAAACTTGTAGAATAAGGATACATTTTCTAAAATTACTCGCAACTCACAAAGCATAAAACTTATATATTGCTCAAATATTATATAAATTGTTTAGTTTTTTCTCAATTTCATTAGTGCTTAGCCAAAGGAAGGAAAATATATAGAAAACAACTGACATGCATGTTCGGTGCAAACTATACACACAAAAGGAACAAAAAAGAGCACAAAAATAGAGATGATGGGAGGAAGAGAGAGCTTATAGGGTTCTAGGTTCTGGGTGCTTGTTTTGAGTTGTCGTGGTGTTTCGGGCTCTGGTGCTCATTCTGGCAGTGCTCGGATAATGGTAGGACTAGGGTTTGATAGTGCTTGGTTCTTGCGTTGCCTTGTTCTCACAATGTTCTGGGTTCTTGCGATGGTTATCCTATCAAGCAGGAATTGAAAGGCATTTATAGGCGTGAGAAAGATAATCTACACGTAAAGGAACAGTATGGCGAGTATTTATTATTACTAAATGGATTTACAAGCACCATTCCATCTAGTTACAAGTAGAACTAGTTCTATTATAATCACATCTCCATTCAATTACATGCATATATCTCTGTTTATTGAACCAAGTCTCTGCATAAGTCTCATGATCGTTGATTGGTTCGGCTACAAGCATGGGTCCATTCAATTATAATACACACACACACACACACACAATATATTAATGTATAATATTAAATCCTGATAATTTTTTAAATCTATAGGATATTTTTTTGTCATTCAAATTTGAGCCTAATTCTCACATTCATCCATGGTTCGATTACAATCACAGTTTCATTCAGTTATAGGCACATCTCTAGCATGTTTTCCTTTTTTAAATTTGAAATAAAGTAAGTTTAACTCTTATCACACTTAAACAAAGATACCATGGGTGTTCATGGCTCAGTTTGACTTAGTTTAATACTTAATTGCAAAACTAACCATACTTTACAATTTGTAAATTTTAGAAATTAAACCAAACTACAGTTCACGATTTGGCTCGATTTTGAACCATGATTTGTGATTTACAAAATAGAAAGGACTAAATTCACCACTTTTATAAAATTATTGATAGAGTTTTCATAAAAATCGAACATTCATTTTTTCTGTCAACCTGTTTAACTCAACAAATTCATTATCTATATCAATTAATTATAATAGTTATACATTATACAATAGATATATTTATACAATATAATAGACTTTTAATCAAACTAATAGAAATCACACTATATAAAAGAAAATAATCAATTATTAGAATAAATATAAATATAAAAGATAATAAAAAAAAGAAATATGTAATCAAATAATAAAAATAAGCTATATATATAAAGGTAAAATTTTTAAATTTATATATCTATAAAATATACGGCTTGGTTCAGTTTATAGATTTGTTTAAAAATCAAATATCAAACCAAATCATATAAAAATAATTCATTTTCAAACCGAACCAAACTAAACTAAACTATGGTTTCATCAATTTAAACGATTTGGTTCAGTTTGTTGAACGCCCCTAAAAGATAATTACAAAAAAATAACTCACTATTACGTATGTGTATACATACATATATATATAGAGAGAGAGGCAGGAGAAAGGGAGAGAGATAGAGAGAAAAAGGATTGTAACAATTTTTTATAATAATTAAAACATCTATCTTGTTTAATTATAAAAATTTAGTATTTAGTACTTGACTTCAGTTTGCAATTTTATTGTTTTATTAGGAAGTTAAAATTTGTTAATAATAGTTAGAATTCATTTCACCCAATTTTTGAATTTTAATATTTTTGAAATAGAAGTAACAGGGAGCATCCCTCCTCTAAAATTAAGAACTCTTAAGACGGCTAGTCTCAAACATTCTCAAAATTCACTTCTCACCTTCACAAGTTTTTATTTGACCAATTGACCAACCTTACGATAATAGAGATAGAGACGACTCACACGACACCGATTAGCTTGCTTCCTCTAGAGTATGATTGCCGGCCACTCTTCTGCATTCCTTATCACAACTACGTTCCTTTATGTGACATTATTTATACTATTTATAAGTGTTTTCAACAACATTTTTGCAAAATTTCATTTCACCATTTATTGCTCAAGCACTATTATCTTCCTTTAAGAAATTTCTACTCACAAAACCCTACATTTGGATACCTCTCTCTTTGTTTGTAAATAGTTCCAAAAATCAACAAAACGGTGGAACATTTCAGATGTTGAATATTTAGTTTGATTTCAACCTATCTCAGTCGTGTGTAGATTGCATCATAACATTGATGAAAAGCACGATACTAGAAGATGTAGTGCTCATAAATAACTGGTACAATTCAAAAAAGATGGTAGCCAAATTTGGGTAGGTTTATGAAGAAATTGATGTTTGTTTAAAAAATTACATGTTATATTACAAAAAAGCATGCGGAAGGCAAAATACACGATATGTGATCTTGAGATGTACAAGCTATGAAACTTAGGCTCTAGGATAGATGTGATGTATAAGTTTTTGCACTACTTACCTCTGATTTTAAGACTTCAAACGCTTTATATGTCAAAGAATACATCTAAACAAGTGACATGGCACTTCAATAATCCATATGAAGATGGTAGCATGACACACCTTACACATGGTGAAGCGTGGAAGTATTTTGATTGTTCTCATCCTCAATTTGCATTTGAACACACAATGTTCACCTAGGAATGTGCACAAAACAATTTCCTCTCTTCAACAATAATGCTATTCCTAATTCTTATTAGCTAGTTATGTTGGTAGTGTACAATCTTCCTATGATGATGGCAATGGAAGAACTATATAAATTCTTAAATAAGGTTATTTTGGGTCTAAAATCCCCTAAAAAAGTTGGATGTGTTTTTGCGGCCTCTAATTGATCAATTAAAGATATTATGGTCTATAAGAGTCTTATGATGCATTCAATAAATATAATTTCATTATAAGAGTAGCCCTTATGTGTACAATTAATGATTTTCTAGTCTATGGCATGGTATCGAACTGCATTACTTACGATATATTGTCATGTCCATATTGTATGAAGCATAAAAGGTTTTTTATCCAAGTAATGGATGAAAGTAGTCATGGTTTGATTGCCATCTTCAATTTTTGCCTACAATTACACTTAGTGATCACAAACTCACTAATTTATTCGAGGTCAACATGAAGAAGACACTCATCTCTACATTCATTAGGAATAGAAATCAAGAGGCAAGTGTCTATATTACTTTCCCATAGTTATGATCAATATGGGAATCCTAAAAATCTACTTGGGTATACCGATACACATAATTGGGTCAAAATAAACATCTTTTGGGAGTCACCTTATTGGTCCACAAATCTTATCAACCATAACATGGATGTCATGCATGTAGAAAAAAAAATTGGGTTAAAAAATGTTTTCAACATTGTGTTAGATGTGAATGAAAAGTCAAAAGGCAATGGAAATGTCATGAAAGACTTAGAGTTGTATTGTGATCGACTTGGCTTGCATATGTTTGAAAATAATAGAAGGCAACTAGTGAAGTCCTAAGTAACTTACACACTAAATATCGAACAAGTGAAAGAAGGGCTTACATGAACGAAAGCATTAGAACTTCCTGATGTTTATACTTCAAATATAGCTCAGTGTGTGAATAAAAAAAGAGTCAAAGTTCTATGTAATGAAAAGTTATGATTGCCATGTGTTCACATAGAGGTTACTTTCAATTACTTTCCATGACCTCTTACCTAAACCAGTGTGGGAAGCCATATCGGAGCTTAACGTTTTCTTTAGAGACATATGCTCAACTGTTTTGCATGTAAACATATAGAACTTCTAAAAAAGAATATTGTAGACAAAATCTATAAACTAGAGAAAATCTTTCCACTAGCATTCTTCAATGTAATGGAGTGTCTTCTGATCCACTTAGCCTATAAAGCAAAAGTTGGCAGGCTTGTACATTATTGTTGGATGTATCCATTTGAAAGGTATAAATTAAGTTATAATAGCTAACATTATATAATTTTGAATTTATGCATTTCTAGCTTATCACGTACATGAATCAATACGATTTCTATATTTTGACAATTTCTACGTTGTTCAAAGTAAAAGGTTAAAAATCGTGTACACATCAAAAGTTCTATGGTGGAGGCATATATTATTGAAGGAGTGGCAACATTTTACTCTATATAAAGACTCTAATATGCACACTAGATTAAATTAAGTTCCTAGAAATGACAATGGTGAGGAGGTGGAGTTGCATGGACGTCTTTCATGTTTTTGTCGTTTGGGTAGATCTCTTAGGAGTCAAAGAAATTGACAATATTTTCATAATAAGGTAGAATATTGAGAAGCATATAGATGTGTGCTCTTGAATTGTGAAGAAATTATTCCTTTTACCATGTAAGTTCTCATAAAATGCATTTTATGATGCCTCAAAAATAGTTCTCCAAACAAATTGTAATTATTTTTTAGATTTGTCCAGCAAGTTTGATAAAGATATGTCTAGACTATTTCCAAATCTTATAGATGAGGATTTGGAAAGATTACGGGATTTCAAATTTCTACGATGGTTACAAAATTATGTAAGCATTACTAATATAATAATATTATGGTTTGAGTCACTAACTCTATCATTATAGCCAAAATTAATTAAATACAATTTCATAGCTAAAATATCCTCAAAATATGGTTGATGAAAATATTATTTACTAAGCACAAACGCCTAGTCAGTTTGTGAAAACATATAATAGTTATTTTGTAAATGGGTTTAAATTTCTCGCATTTCATTATGGCGACATAAATCTACAATGAATAGCATCGAGAAGCTCATGGAGCGAGGAAGAGATTGATTATTATGGATTGTTGTAAGAGGTG
Organism: Thlaspi arvense; assembly: GCA_911865555.2. Classification (NCBI taxonomy): domain Eukaryota; kingdom Viridiplantae; phylum Streptophyta; class Magnoliopsida; order Brassicales; family Brassicaceae; genus Thlaspi; species Thlaspi arvense. Next base: position 10,694 of record CAJVSB020000926.1, on the reverse strand, counting down.
TTAGAGTTTGAATACTTTGAAATGGGAAATAATATTTTTTTATTTAATGCCATTGTATGACATGTCTCATAGCGAGGCTAGAGTGGATCCATGACTTGTTGAAATTAATCACACACGGAAGCTCAATACCAATGATCCATTTGTGTTGGCTTAACAATCCTAATAAGTCTACTACACAAGTTTACCTGATAATACTTGGAAGAGACCTGAGTGGCATATAGTCTGTAAAGTAAAAATAAGAAGCAGAATTCAAATGCCCTTTATGGCAAGGCAAAGTTAATGTAATCTTCTTATACTTGATGCTCCATTTCAATAAGAATATGTAGTGGCCCCATTTGAGATTTTGCTCACTGTTGAATTTAATTATCCAAGTATCTTAATAGATGATAATGCGGTGCCAATTAAGGTACCTGTTGAGTAACTTCGAACCATCTAAGTAAACCCAAGTACTTCAAAGGGAGAGGATGAAAATGAAGACGAAGAGCAAGTCAAATTTGAAGAGGCAGATACCAAGTAATCTAAACCCAAATTTGAAGATTTTGATTGAAGTAATAGTTGGCATGAGGGGATGATTAACAACCTTACACTTTCATCTTGAAGTGTGAAATGACATTTTTAAAATATTCAGAAATATAATTGTAATATTGTACATGCTAATTTTTCATTATATAGTTATAATATTTAGTCTTGTTTCAAGTTCGAGGAGCTATGAAAAGCTTACTTGTTTGTTTGTTGAACTTTTCATGTAATTTTATTGAACTCTTCAATCTTCTCACACTAACAACTAAACAATCTCCATTTTTAAATATCCACTTGATGCCTTTTTTTAATTGTAATAATATTATTTCTATATTAGATGTATCATTTATTTTAAAAAATCTAATGAATTTGAATTTTAGACTTTCTAATTTCATGCATATTACTTTTGGACTTTCAAGAAGTATATCTCTATGAAGTTGCATATTTCTTGTGGAGCTAACAGATTAGTTTTTTACGTGGCTGCTTTAGGCACAAGATTTTATTAACTCATGTAGCTATTTTATTACTCCATTTCACCTGACAAAAGCAATTAGGTAACTTCTATTCTTTGTTTTCTTAAATTTTATTTATTAAAAAGATTACACTAACAATACATGCTATATAGAAGGAACATATTCACAAAAATAATAAAATAATAGTACATAAGGATCATAATGTCTCAAAATTATGTCTATAAGATCAACAAGCAACAACTTTAATGTGGTGAATCCTATAAATGAAGCTCATCAAATTTGGGCTTTACAAGATTAAGGAAAAATGTAAACTCACGTATTATTTAGACTTTATAGCAATACGAATATTTTGTTAATATTTTTTATGCCCCACACTTCTACGCAATTCTTCTTACACATCAAGTACTGTATCAATAGGTCCATTACTTCCTCCACAATTTTTGTATGTGTAGGATGTCTTTTAGTAAAGGCTGAGGACTTGGAAGGCATAGCAATAGTGGGCGGGGTGTTGGTAAAAGGTGCATCCATGATGAGGTGCTTCCATTGTTTGACCAAGGTGTTAATGACTTTAATCTTGGAGATGAGTCAATGGACAATAGACAGACGGTGGATGCATCATCCAGCGTTGTACCAGGGGGCCAACCCTCTCCATCCAGCATTGCATATGGGGGCCACCCCCTCCATCGAATGCTACATATGGGTCCAGTCTTCTCCGTCTAGCATAGGAGATGGGAGTCAACTTTCACTGTTAAATTTTGTACTTACCCATATTGATGGCCACTTACTTATCCAACTATTTCATGATGTGTAAACCTTACTTATATTCTATCTAATTTTATTATTTAGTCCTAAGTTATTTACATATTGTTGTAACTTAATTTAATTCACTTTATATTTGATAGCTTCATTTTTGAGAGTGTTACTTGCCAAATCATGGCCATTTTTATAAGGTATACGGGGCCACATGCAATATGGAAGCTAGTTTCTCTAGAAAGAAAGGAAAACCTTTATGATAAATTTAAGATGATAATATATATCTAAACTATTATTTATTCTAAATAACAATCATCTCTAATTGATGTATTTATAATTTCACAAAATTATTGTAACTGTGATAGGAGAGTACACATGGTATCCACACTATGATGCTGGTACATGGCACTTAAGAGAGCAAACTGATAAGCGAAATTACAAGAATATATTTCATAGAATTAAGAAAGCAGTAATGCAAGAAGTTAAGAGTGATGAGCCCAGGAATCTAACGAGGATTATGCTTAAATGGGTAGATAAATGCATCAAACTATCAGAATAAATGTATAAATGCCAGAGAGAATAGATTGACTAAAAAAGATGGGTTAATTGTAAAATACACTGGTGGTTTCATTTCATTTGCCAGGTACAAATGTAGAATGATAAATTTCCTTATCATAGTCATATTTATTATATTTATTTACATAAATTATTCATTTAATAATTAATGCACTAGGAAGAAGGTGGTATGAGGTTTAGCCAAGTTGATGTCCGTGATCATATTTATAGGAGAAAATAAAGAGCGAGTGATTACATCGACAAGAAGTCTATGAGAGTTTGAGCAAGTCTATGATGCTTAATTCACAATAAATTAAAATTTATTAATATAATTTTAATTAATAAATGATCTATTATGGTGCTATTTTCTTGAAAAATAATATGTTTGATTTTTGAGTATAAGCATATAAATTAAGAAAGATAAATCATTAAAATTTAAAATCGCATATCTTCTTTTTCTCCCTCTTTTGATGTGCAGAATGGTAACCTTTTCTTTGCCATTAGCCCTATTATATCATGTGATTATTAACTTTGAAGGTAGCTTAATTTACATTTCAGTTTAAATACTTTGTTTAAGCAAATATACTTGCAATATCTTTTAATATCTATTATATGTAATTAAATGGAGATGTGCTTATAATTAAATAAAGCTCTACTTGTAATTAGACAGAGCCCTACTTGTAATTGAACAAATTGATGCTTATCAGACTTAGTCTTAGATTTGGTAATAAAAAAAGATAAATGCATATAACTAAATGAAGATATACTTGTAACAAACTTAGATTTGCTTATAATCAAATAGAACCGTGCTTATAACAGAACCAATCGATATTTGAAAGACTTAGGCTTAGACTTAGTTCAATAAATAAAGATATATGCATATAACTTAACAGAGAGATACTTGTAACTAAACAGAGCTTTGCTTATAATCATACAAAACTGTATTGTAACTCAACAAATGAATGCATGTAAACTTAGGTTTGGTATCATAAACAAAGAGATGTGCATATAACTAAATAGAGATATACTTGGAATCGATTGGATTTTCTTGTAACCAAACTAAACTATGCTTATAACTCAACTCATCGATGTGTTGAGTTACAAGCACTATATAATCAAGTTATAGGCATTCCCCCATTCAGTTATAAGCTTAGCTTTGTTTAGTTACAAGTGCGGCTCCATCTCGTTTTGAGTAGATCTCAGTTGAGTTATAAGCATGGTTCTATTTGCTTACAAGTAGATTTTAGTTCAGTTCTAAGCATATCTCCATTTAGTTACATGCACATTTTTTAGTGTATGGTACTAAATCTAAACCCAAGTCTTACAAGCATTGATTGATTTAATTACAAGTACAGCTTCGTCCTGTTATAAGTAGTTAGTTGCACACTTAAAAATGAAGTTATATTCTTAAAAGTTATTTGATATATACTTTCTAAAATACTTTCTTGCCATCATCTATTATTTTATTTCTTTTATTATTTCATTTATTTTAGTCTTATCATTATATAAGGGTAATATCATTAGTTGGGTTTGATTTTAATGTACAAAAATTGTATACTTGTCATTGATTTATTTCTAGAAGAATATGACAAGTCACATAGTCGTTAATATAGAAGTAGTCCTACTCTAAAAAGTTTTTGATGCACAAAAATAGCTTGCAATTAGTGATGGATCTTACAATAATCAAATTTATGGGTTTCGGAACCCATAAAATTGTAAAGATCTTATTTCTACTGAAACTTCAACTAAGTCCATTTCCATGGCATCTCTTGCTAAATATATTATTTCAAATTAATTGTAAGAGGTAATAGCTAAAGTACCTATAGAGGAGAGACAAGCAGCTACATTAAGAGAGGCATTAATACGTGAGGAGATGAAAAAATTAGTAGAAGAGACAGTAAGGCTAGAGAGGAGGCGATGAAGGTTAGAGAGGAGGGTACACTACAAAAAAATAATGCAAAATATGGCGATTCGAACTTAAAAAAACAGTGGTTAAAAATCACTGTTTTTTGAAACTACAGCGGTTTAGAATACCATCGAAATCAGGGTTGTCGTTACGTAAAATACGGCGGTTTGCTCTCAAACCGCCGTAATAATACGGCAGTTCAAACTGTCATAATTTAAGATGCTTGGTTGTTGATAATTGCGGCGGTTGCAACCGTCGTTAATAACGGCAGTTATAACTGCTTTTAACGGTGGTTGTAACTGCCGTAAATAATGGCGATTGTAACCATGCACTAAACAACGGTTATAACCGCTATTATTCATGGCGGTTAGGCCACATATTGCGGCAGTTTTATCCACTTAATGACGGCCGATTTAGCACTTAATAACAGTGATTTTATTAATTGCAGCAGGTTTAAACCACCACTATTTGCTGCGGTTTGAACCGTCGTTATGTTCAAAATTTTCATTACATGAAAAATATATATCTTGCTATAACAACATAAATTTCACAATTGATGCCATATATATTCATGCACTGTTCAAATCAGAATTTAACACCCTGCCCAAGTGCACTCTATATTTAACACCCTGCAAGTGCACTGGAATACAACCTGTGCAGAATTTGACATAATCAAATACACCATTCATGCACCATTCAAATAAGAATTTAACACCTTGCTATATATACAACCTGTGCAAGTGCACTCTGAAATACAACCTGTGCAGAATTTGACAAAATCAAATACACCATTCAAATGTCGTTCAAAGTCAAAATTACATTATAATGAGAGAAACAATTGAATAGAATGTGGAACTAGGAATTTGGGCTCATTTGACTGGCTGAACGAGCATTACTACCATCTGAAGATCTTCAAGCATTAGTTGGTTTTGCAACTCCACTTCCGTTATCAGCTAGTTCTGCATCAACCGGTGTTGGGTGCGAGGGAGGTGCCTGTTAATAACATGAACAGTACAAAATAACATTAAATAAATGTATATCAACATTTCAGCAATTAAGATATAAACATACATTACAATACCTCTTTTGTACAATCAAATATGGCAGCTAATTCCAACGGAATTCTGCCACCTTCTTTGTTACGAATGTACGTGCATAATGCTTGTATTTTTTCCTCCATTTTTTGCTACCAGTTTGTACCTGTGGTACCACTAGTTGAACCCAAGTTCATACCACCCATTCTAGTTGTGATATGTTTAAATGCAATAGAAGGCATGATTGCCAAACCTAAGCTGCGAACATAGCCAGGGTGCTCTGGTCCAAGTATGGAACCAATAGCATCATGTGGAGAAATTTCTAAAGAGCTTGATGTATTTTGACTCAAATGTTCTTGAATTTTTTCCTACATTAAATACAAATAAAATTAAGCATAAGTTGTCATTTAACTATAAAAGTAACAGAAAATGTAAACAATCATGTTATATTTACCCTAATCTCCTTAGCTTCCTCATTCACATATGTCCCATCCTTTCTCTTGTGGATGACATCCCACATGATTTCCTGAGTAACATTCCCCCCAGTTGCGGATTTCTGAAATTTTAACCATATAGTATAGTTAGTAATTTCTTTCATACATTTGGACTGTTGAAATTTTTGAACAATGGACCCATTGATTTTCAAGTATTATACCTACCATTTCATCTCGTCTCCTAGCCAAACTCTTAGCATTGGAGGTATGAGGAATAGTTTATTTTTCCGAATTTCTTGATTTCTCCTACACAAATCCTACAAGGGAAAGAAACACCACAGACAATGTTATAGTAGTTATTTTGAAATGCTTATTAAATATGTATGAACATTTGAGTTAAGTTAGTACCTGTGTTTCAGGTTTTAATCTATAATCAACAAAACTTGCCCACTAGTCTAAACAAATGCTTTTAGGAATATTATTGATCATCTTCATTCTACTCAAGGTTGGGTCAAAGAACTCATTCCATAACTTGCACCTAAATGCTCTCCATTTTTTGCTAATTGAGTGGTTGACATACCGCTTTGCAATGTTTTCATCGACACAGAAAAAAAAAATTGTTTCTTCAAGCAAAAGCGATTAGTTCCACATACAATCATGCATTCAAAGTAATAGGGAAACATAATATTTACCAAGGTCATACCTTGATAGCATGGTCAAAACAATGGTCAAAGAATTGTGTTGGCATGAGGGACCATTTTGAGAAGCAAATGGGAAATGCGACAATATTGGTTGCAAATTGTCCACATACTTCGGCAAGCAACCCAGCTGCCTCTCCAATGGATGACAAATATTCATCAAAATTCACTACTATACGCATTTGGGGAGATAAATTGAAGACATCCTTCACCTTCAACTTGCATTTCTTGGTCACTCCTTGTTCATCTTTGAGCAATAAAAAATAATTAGTTATTGAAATAATGAACATAACATAAAATAATTTATACCATTTTATGTGTACCTATTACATCTACCATCCAATAGTGGTTGGATTGACGTTGAACTCTATGTCCAAAAGGGCTTGGCTACAAGATGCATTGGGAGAAGGGGCCTGGCTAGATGGGGCCTGGGTGGAATAGGCCTGGCTAGAGGAGGCCTGGCTAAGAGGAGAAATGGGTGCTGGGGAGAGAGTTTGTGGCAGCCATATTGAAATTTCAGCTGGAGGAATAACTTCCACTTGAGGGTGAGAAGCTGTGTCCAAAGGAGATATAACTAGTGAGCTACTCTCACCAATTAATTTGAGCGTGTTCCTAATCCGCTTTTGTTTTGGCATGGCTAGATAAATTTATAAAATAATCTTGGTAATGGCAGCAAATAAACATGTACTCCAACATTTTGGGATCCTAAAAGTAAACCCAACAGTTGTGCTATAATGGTAGACAATTGAATAGAATCACAAACTTTCAATGGAATGCAATGAAATTAATTAGGCAACCATTTCTACTAAATACCCATATCAATCATCCTTCAAACATAGACATTAATGTCTTTCTCACCAAATTCTTCGAGGTTCAGAGATAGTGCTTTGTTCCAAGACTATCATGTGTTGCTATCTTTCAGAAAGGCACTTCTCTGGACCATAACTCATATGTAAAATACACACATACATAAAATTCTGATTTTTAATTTTTTGGATTGACAAGTTAAATTTATAAAGGTAAAAATTAGATAACCAAAAAGATACTTGGTAAAAAGTATATCAGCACTGATATATTATATACTTTTTATTGCAATCGATATACATATACTAACTAGCTAGAAATGTTTCTCCCTGTCCTCCTCCTTTCCTAGTCTTAAGCCTCCAATGTGCCTAAGTAAAATGAAAGGCATATACCCATCTCCTTTTGATGTTAAAGGATGAATGAAGTGTGGCCAATGCATCCAATCTTAATCCAACAAAACCCAGGAGAAGTAATTAGTGAAAATTCCAAATTACTATAAGCAGTCTTTCAAAGGTAAATAGTAATTAACAGTCAATGTAAATCTAGTAATTTTAATATCTAAACACACAATACACAATGGGTATCTGGTGAGGTGACAACAAGTCAATGAATCAACAGTGATTAAGTTCATCATTTTTGAGCAAACATTAGGGGCATGAGCTATGAAAGTAACTTCTCCACAAAATTGAGTAAGATTGTGTCTACTTGAAAATCTTCCCTTTACTCTCATAAAAAATGGAACCATTTAGGTGCACATCTGCCTGTCAGATGGAACCACTGTTATGGCTTCCTGGTGAAAGTGATGTTGCTTTCTATACTAGCAATGTTAAGGAGTTTCCTAAATCATCAAGTTAGTCCATATTTATGGGACAAAAGAGGGTAATGAATGAACCAAATTCACCGTCAAGTTCCCCAGTCATGTATTCTGGTGTAAGGATTTTTGTTAGGGATGATCATTCTCACCAGTTTTCATCAGGCATGTTTTATATATAGTTTCTGGCTTATGTTTTAGCATCATTTTCTCTCTCTGTTGCCCTTTTTTTTTTTATAGTGATAGAGAACAAGGTAAATGGGGTCTAAAGTTAGATGGAAGAATTTAAATGGACACTAGAGTGTACAAAATCATCTTCAATTGGGAAATATGTACGACAAATGTTCCCCAGTCAAAATTACACAAACTTTGTAAAGGACTCAAGGACACATAAGCTGCCAAAAGGATTGAATGCTCCTTTATAAAGGACCCAATCCCCCTTGACTTGCCTCCAAATTCAAACTTGCATAGCCCCACTATCTCCTTCTTCAAAAATCCAAATCAAAATCAAAATGCCAAATCCCACTTTGCCAAGAACCAAAGGTTTTAGCCATGAATTGGAGATTAGGAAATATTTTACTGAGATCTAATAAAAGTTACCTAGCTTATTGTACTTTGTAATTTGTAATCTCTTTTGTGCACTACTCTAATGTGATTTCTCTATAAATTATTCATTTGAGCACCAGAAAATCAATTTTCTATAAATCCCACTATGCCCAAGACAGATTTCTTTCTACTTGTTCAATTTGCCTATCTAAATGGTTCCAAGCAAGGTTGTCAAATCATGAATCGTATCGAGAATCATTTTCTATTTTTCGAATTGTGAATCATGAATCATATCGTATCATACAATTCAGGAACACATCAACAAAATATTAAAAAAATATATAATTATACACTTAAAAATAAACCACAACATCATGATAAGTCATATATTGATGCAAATCATATCAAAATACCAAAACACCATGATATATTAACCATGTCCCATTGATGTGATATTGATGCAAAAAAGATTCTAATCTAAATACTAATTAATTACTAAATAATTATAAATCTTCATTCTCCTTTGAGTATCATCATCACTCATAACCAGATCTTCATCTTATTCATCTTCATTTTCATGCACCACCCCACATTGTTTGTGAATAATAATTATATTTAACATGTAATCTATTATCAAGAACATTACTGTTTGTGAATAGTAATTATAGTTAACATGTAATCTATTATCAAGAACATTACAATGTTTCTAAGTAGCATATTTCTTTACAGTATTTTTCTTAGCTTTAGGAGGAGTTATAATGAAGTCCAACCCAACCAAATAATCTATCTAAACTTGCCAACTTAACCCAATCAAACAATTCAAATGCAGTCCACCCAACCGAAACAAAATAGTCAATGCCAAAGACAAACCCAGAAGCGGTCCAACTTGACAAACAAAACAAAACTCTGGCATGGTCCAACCAAAGACAAACCCAAAAGCTTCCAAACCAATTTGTCCATGGTCCAACTAATAGTCAATCTTCAATTTAATACTCAAATGTAAACGGCCCAACCTGTAATTGTTGAAGAAGATACCAAAAACAAGGCAAAAAAAGGCGGAACGAGACTCGATGGTACCAACAGGCAAAGTCAAAGAAGATACTAGAAGCTAGACTCGATGGCAAAATCAACGATGTCAACAGGAGAAGTCGACAACGTTGACAGTCAAAGCCAATGTGAATAGAATACAAACTTGCTTGTTCGTGAAGCCCAAAGAGGAGGGAGGAAGCAGATTGAAGTCGAACAAAACACAAAAGTTGAACTTTTTTACAGAGCCAATGTCAAAAAAGGAGAGACGAAAGAGACAACCCACATGAAATAGATGATCCAAACAAAAGAGAGACCCATTCAAGGTGAAGCACAAGAGAACAGAAAATCACGCAACATATTAGCCCCTATTATGTTTCAGAGGTTACCTTATTATCCCCAAATTGGGAGATTCACGCAACATAAATGGGAAAACAAAGAAAGCAAGGAAAAATAATGGCTCACCAGCGATGGTTGCGACAAAAGTGCCGATCGGCTGAAGGAGGCCTTCAGGTGAGAGTAGAATAATGTTCGAATGTTGGGCTAGGGTTTGGCTGAATTCAGCCTTTTTTTCCTTTTATACTCGGATTTATAATAAAATTTTATTTGTAAAATTTTCATTAAAAACGGCAGTTAAATCGCCGTTTTATTCTGAACTGCCCTATTTTACAATATCAAAATGGTGGTCCACTAAACCGCCATATGAACCCTAATGCACGAAAATTACGGCGGTTCGGCTGAACCACCGTAATTTAACCACCGTTTTTAATCTTTTTTTTTTGTAGTGGTATAATGAATATAATAGCTTCGATGATAGAAAAGTTTAATGTAATGCATGGTGCATCATCGAGCCAAAATAAGAGTAGAGAGGATAGTCGCCAGTGAGATTGTACTTGAACACTATATGTTTTAAAACTTTACATTCTTATTTCATGTTTTATGTTTGAAATTAGTTTTCAAATTATATTATTAAAAATTTTAACATTTAAAATTAGTTATCAAATTGTATTATTAAAAATTATTGCTCGATTTAGCTGTTACTAATTAGTGACCAAATTCTGCCGATCACTAGAAATAATTAGTGATGAGATATTTCATGACCAACTTAATTAGTCACAAACACAGTCATTGATTT
>CAJVSB020000925.1:0-111748 GCA_911865555.2 Thlaspi arvense | reverse complement strand
ATCCTCTACCTAATCCTCTCCTAACCCTCGAGAGCACTAAGGAAAAAATTAAAGCTAACAACAAACCAAACCTTTTTAAGTTGTCATCTTGTTCCTTTTTCTCACTTTCAAGTTTTTGTTTCTTTTCTTTCTTGAAAAAATTTTATTCCATTCCTTTAATTACCCTTTTTTCATCTTCTTTTATCTTCTCTAAGGCCACTCTTTAAGTTGGTAAGCTGTGTTACATAGGGAAAAATAATAATAACACTACTTAGCTACATGTGAAAACACACCAATGCCATATGAACATAAAATGTCAAATTCATTGAATGCGCATTCATATACATGCAAGGGAGATCATAGAATAGATCATGGGTGGTCTTGAGTTGGGATGTTACAATTCTTACCCCCTAAAAGAATTTCATCCTCGAAATTTAGTCACACATATGAATCAACAACTGAGGGTATTTCTTTCTCATATTTCTTTCCTTTCCTAAGTCATCTCCTCTTAATCCTGATTTCTCCACAAAGCCTTCACCCATGGGACCTCCTTGAATCATAACTACTTTAATTCTTGAGCCAAGATCTGTATAGGCTGCTCTACATAGGATAAATCCTCATTTAGTTCTACTAGTTAGGCTTGCAGAACATGAGAGGAATCTGGTATATACTTCCTCAATAGGGAAATGTGAAAACATTATGGATTTGTGACAGTTCTGGTGGTAATGCTAATTTATTAGTAATTGACCCAATTCTTTTTATTACCTCATAGGGCCTAATATACCTTGGGATCAGCTTTCTTTTTTGGCCAAATTTTAGTACATCTTTCACGGAGACACTATCAAAACACCTTATCTCCTACCTCAAAGCAAGCTTCTTTATATTTGGGATCAAAATAACCTTTTTATTTATCTTGGGCTATCTTTAACTTGTCCTAAATTGTCTTAATTTAATTTACAGTGGCTTGTACTATTTCAAGGCCCAATAACTTTCTTTCCTCTTCTCCATCCCAACAGATAGGAATCCCACATTTTCTACTATTAATGCCTCATAATGAGCCATACCAATGATAGACTGAAAAACTATTATTATAAGTAAACTCCATTAAAGTCAAATGTTCATCCTAGCTACTTAAAAATTCCAGTATACAACCACGGAGCATATCCTCTAGAGTTTGAAGGTCCACTTTAACTATCTATCAGTCTATGAATGAAAGGTAGTACTAACCTTAAGTTTGATCCCTAGAGCATTCTGTAGACTTGGCCTAAATCTAGAAATAAATTTAGGGTCCCTGTCTAACACAATAGATATAGGCACTCCATGCCTACTAACAATCTCATTCACATAATATGGCCAATCTATCCAAAGAGAAATAATTGTTGACAGTGATAAAATGAGTAGGCTTGGTTAATCGGTCCACTATGACTCATATCGTGTCATTCCCTGTTCTGGTGGTTGGTAGTCCTATAACAAATTCCATTGTGAGATGCTCCCACTTCCATTCAAGGATAGGTATTGGTTGCAATCTCCCTATTGATCCTTGATGTTTAGCCTAGATTTGTTGGCACATAAGGCATCTAGATACGTAGTCAGCTATTTCCCTTTCCATGTTATTCCACCAATAATTTTGCGTTAAATTTGATACACCTTGGTGCTCCGTGGATGCATGGCATAGGTTGATTTATGCACTCCTCCTCTTAATTTGATTTTCTAAGTTCTCCAATTTTTGGCACACACATTCGATCTTTAAACAATAAAGTGCCATCCTCTTTAATCTAAAATATTTTTGTTTTCCACTCTTAACCTCTTCGAAGATTTTCTTCAACTAAGGATCTTGTGCTTGCATTTCCTTTACTACTTCACCAAGGAAGGTATCATTTGAAAATCTGCTAACAGGGCTCCAAACCTGCCTACTGATAACTTTGCATTTAGGGATCTCAACTCCACTAGTAAGATAATTGCATTATCCTGACATGTGATAAAATACGACCAAAAGATTTTCTACTAAAAGCATCTACAACCATATTTACTTTCCTTGGATAGTATTCAATAGTGCAATCATGGTCTTTAATAAGTTCAATCTACCACCTCTGCCTCAAATTCAACTCTTTCTAGGTCATAATATACTTCAAACTTCATGATATGTATAGATTTGACATTTCTCCCTACAAGGTAATACCTCTAAATTTTAATGTAAAAACCATAACAGGTAGTTCCAAGTCATGTGTAGGATAATTCACCTCATGTGGTTTAAGCTGCCTGGAAGCATAAGCAATCATTTTTTCCTCCTGTATTAGCACACAACCTAAACCCTTCTATGAAGCATCACTATAAATCATGTACTCCTTTCCACTAACTAGGTGTGTTAATATTGGGACAACGGTCAATCTCTGCTTTGACTCTTTGAAACTCTACTGACATTCCTTAGTCCACCAATCCTAAATATTCTTCCTCAGTAATTTAATCAAAGGAGAAGCTAAAATGGAGAAATTTTCCACTAATATTCTATGTTATCTTCTAACCCCGGAAAACTTCTTACCTCAATAGCATTGGTGGGAGGTTCCCACTGAACAATAGTTTTGACCTTATGAGGGTCAATTAATACTCCTATCAATACTATAGGCCTTAAAAATATCGCTCTGTTCAATCAAAATTCACTTTATGGAACTTGGCCTATAGTTGCTTTTCTCTTAAGATCTGTAGCACTATCCTTAAATGCTCCTTGTGTTCCTCCTTTATCTTAAAATAGATTAAAATTCATCAATGAAAACACTACAAATTGTCTAAGTAAAGCTAAAAAAACTTTGTTCATTTAATTTATGAAAGCTACAAGAGTATTAGTTAGTCCAAACGGTGTCACTAAGAATTGAAGTCCATACCATGTCCTAAAGACAGTCTTAGATTTGTCCAGAGATTTAATATTTAGTTGGTGGCACCCTAACCTCAATCTATTTTAGAAAATATTTTTACACCTTGGAGCTAGTCAAAACAAGTCATCTATCCTCTGTAGTAGATACTTATTCTTAATAGTCACTTTATTTAGCTACCTATAATTCTATACACAGTTTCCTGGTCCCATCTTTCTCTTTCACAAAGAAAGCCAGAGCTCCCATAGTGACACACTTGGTCTATAAAGCTTTATTAGTCAATTCTTGAAGCTTTGTCTTTAATTCTTTCAGTTTTGCTAGTGCCATCTTGTAAGGTGCTCTAGAAATCGGTTGTGTCCTTAGTACCAGCTCAATTCTAAATTTCACTTCCCTATCTTGTGGCAAATCTAAATAACTCTTTTGGAAAAACGTCTGGGAATTTATTTCACCACTAGAATATCTTACATTTGAGGAGTACTAACACTAGGTTGAATAAGACTTGCGAAATAAGTTTTTGCATTCCTTCTTAAGCAATTTATGAGCGGCCATGGTTGAACCAATACAAGTGGAGAGTATACAATGCTCTCTCACTAAAGTAGACATCCTTGCTAGCTCAATAGCACTTCCTTCTTAAAGCAATCTACTTTAGCCTTATACATAAATAACAAAGCCATTCTAAATAGCACCAAAGTCATACCTTTGTAGAGGAAGTAAATTTGCCATCAATTCAGTGCTTGCCATGTTTACCTTACAGTTTTTGTATATCTGTTCTATAATGAAGGTGCTTCCATTTAGGGTAGTTGATATAGCTATATTTTTCTCTAAGGCACCGGGCCCTTAACCCAATTTTTATGGCAAATGAAGATGAAATAAAAGAATACATAGAGCCCAAATTCATTAAAACATATGCATTAGTGTCAAAAAATAAATAACATACCTAGTACTACATTTGGTGCTACCCTTGCCTCTAGGCCTATCATCGCATAACCTTGGGCCTCACCCTTAGTTTGCTTGAAGTGGGTCCTGCCCACTCATACTGGGTCCTGTCTGCCACATTGTGCACTACCTCCCCTGTCTAAATCCCTACAGTCTACTAGGCCTAGGAGAGACTCCACTGATTGAAGCCCCCATAGGACATACTCTCTACATATGCCCCGATTGTCCACATCAATAGCATATTCCTCTCCCCTATCAACACTCACTTAGATGCAATTTACCACACTTAGGACACTACAGATGCCGAGTTCTTTTCATTGGGCTTGTTATTTGAGGCAGTTGCTAGCACTACTACTCTCACCGGTCCCCCTCCTACAGGTGACTACTTAATGCCACTAACTCAAACCTCGCCTTGGCCCCTACTGCACAAGACTAAAGAAATGTGCCAACCCTATTTCGGTTGCCACAAATACTTGTCCTCCCCTGTCTCAATGATGTAGGCTAGGAAAGCCTCTTCTTTTGTTGACCATTACCTTTAATTACTGGTCCTCCAATAGTATGTCTTTGAAATTTCTCATGCCTCATACTAGAAATATCCTTCTCAATCTCCTCCACCCTATGAGCACCCTCTACTAAGCTTGCAAAATTAGGATACTATTGCATCTATGTTTTTGCACAAGTCTCCAACCTAAGCCCCCACTAAAAGAATCTGCAATTCTTTGTTTCCTGTGTTATCAGAGGTGAAGCAAACCTAAAGAGCTCAATAAATTTGGCCCCATAGTTGGCCATAAACATGTTTCCTATTTAAGATCCAAGAACTCTTGCCTCTTCCTATCTTGATAAACAGTTGGGAAGTACTGTTGGTCAAACTCAATCTTGAAATTCTTCCTAGGTGGTTACCTTGTCTGCCAATTGTCTAGTGGTGTAGGATATCCACCACTACCTAGCTCGGCCTTCTAAAAGAAACGTCGCATTCTGTGATCTCTCTCTATCAATTACAATCCATTAGAGTAAAAATCCTTTCCATCTTTTTGAGTCATACCTTTACCTATAACAGATCAGTAGTAACACAAAACTATGTGGCTCCTAACGTTTTAGCTTTCTCCAATATTTTCACCTTTTCATACATTTATGCCTAAAAGCTGTAAATAAATGCCATGGTAGCTCCCACTTCCTAAGCCACCATCATAGCCATCTTTGTTGGTCTAGTAACAACTAGTTGAGGCAGAATTAGGGTTACAAAGGTAGGTACCATCAACTAGATAGCCCATAACAGCATGCCCAAGCCAATTAGAACCTGCTCCAAACCAATGCTCATAAGCCCACAACAACCACCAGATCTGATGAGGCCACAGCAACAACCCATTTCCAGATTCATGACTGCAAACCTGCTATCCAAATTTCACATGCCTCAAAGGACCGACAGACCAGTACAGCCCACTTGAAACCTGCACCCTTGAAGTCGCTAATCCCACTTGGATAGCAGCCATGATACCCGATAGTGTACCAGCTTCACTGTAGCTATCCCTAGATGTAAACAGAGCAACCTCCAAAAAGCCCAAAAATGTGAAAAGCTCTTGCCATGCGTTTGGAACCCAAAACATCCCCATGTGAGCTCAAATGAATCCATGTCCAACAAAGTAGGACAAGCATCACTAAAGCAATAAGAACTAGAATAGTGGACCAAAGTTGTAGCCTTTAGTTCACATTTGTAGGGCTGCAGAGTTGCAAATCATAGCTTCAATTTAAGTATGTATAGAACCCACACTAAGCCACCTATGGATGATAATCCAAAGTGTAGAGCTCACTCTCCAGTTACAATCTAATGAGAAAGCCCATCATGCGTCTTAAACCTAGGGAAACCCAGTATAGGTAGGCGTGATCATAGTTTGTTTTAGTTCGGTTTGACACTCAAGGTCAAATTAAATTGAACTACGATTTATGATTTGATTCATCTTTAAATCACGATTTGTGATTTGTAAAATAAAATAGATTAAATTTACTATTTTTCATAAAATTTAAATAGAATTTTCTAAAAATTGATCATCCATTTTTTTTTGCAACATGTTTAACTTAATAAATTTATAATTTATCAATTAACTATAATAGTTATATATTATTATACAATAAATATATTTATGCCATTTTATAAAATCTCTCTCATATTAATATAGAAATCACGGTCTAAAAAAAGAAAAAATAAATTACTCATTCTAATGAATATAAATATAAAAAATAACAAAAAAAGGAAATATACAGTCAAATAATAAAAATATATTATATATACAAAAATAGGATTTTTAATTTTGCGTATATATAAATTCCCCAATTGGTTCAATTTACAAGATTTGTGCAGACGTCAAACATCAAACCAATTGTATAAAAAAAAATCCCTTTCCAAACCAAATCATGGTTTCATCGGTTTAAACGGTTTGAGTTGGTTTATTAAACACCCCTATATGCCAACTCCAAAGCTATATATATTTAAAAAAAAAAAAAAAAAAAAAAAAAAAAAAAAAAAAAAACCCTAAGCCCAATGTGATCTAGAAACTTCAACAATGTTGTGGCCCAGTTTTAGTCTAGCTCTAGCCCATTCAAAGCCCAAACCAAAACCATTAGCTCTAGAACCTGTAGCAAATGCCCAAACGAAGGCTGTCAATGGAGCGGATTTTAATCCGAATCTGATCAAATTCGATCCAATTATTTAGGATCTTTAATCGATAAAAAATTCAATCGACATAATCTGATTAAAAAATCCGTAATCTGAAATAAATAGAGCAAATATGGATCTCACCTGATCCGATCCGTTAAATATCTGAATCCGATTATAATATATATAATATAATATGTCATATATAGATACTATATAATATATACAATATGTACATACATAACTATTATTGTATTTATATGTTGATGAATTTTAGAAAAAGTAAATAAGATGCACCACAATTTAATTTGTATAATTAAACAAACTTCGTTAGGCAAAATATTTTAAATAAAAATAAATAATTTGTGTAGTATAATTAATCTTAATATTTCTATTTCCTTTATTTTTTTTCCAAAAATTTTGTGATTGAATAACTCATCATTACTTTTAATTATTCAGATTTTCTAGTATTAATTTTTACAAAGTACACTAATCACATAGTTCATTTGTCAGATTTTTTTTTCTTTTGTCATTAACCTTTGTATGGATAAATGGCATAATATTTAATATAATTTTTGTATTAAATTTACTTCAAAAATTTACTTTTTTTTAGTTATACAAAAGTCTTGGTTAATGGAAAAAAAAAGAATTTTAAAATAGCATTTGCACTTTTCCATCATATATTATGAAAATAGCCATTTAAATAATGAGAATTTTCAAATATAATATTTTTATTTCATATAAAAACTGAATTTTGGAAAAAAAAAAAAAAAGAAATTCAAATAGCTCCTAAAATGTTGTACAAAATCGCTTTGACTTAGTTTGAGGAGAAAAGCTATTATTAACAAGCCACCTTCAAATGAAAATTTGTGATGGATTAAAATATAATTATATTGCATCAATAATTTTTATTATATTTTTTAAAGTATTTCTTGTTTTATTTATAAAAATTTCTTTATTCGAATTCGGATTATTTTTTTGGATATCAGATTTTTTTCATATTCGAATATAGTAACACTTGTTACAGATCTGATCGGATATCAGGTCGGATTCAGATATATATATATTTATATGTGGTTATCGAATTCAGATTCAGATCTATCATGATCCAATCCAAATCCGACCGTTGACAGCCCTACCCCAGACCACACCTTATCTATTAATCCATCTACAGACTGCCCCCTGAAGACCAATGTAAAAGCATCCTAGCAACACTGGAGCCCACTTGCCACTCATAATCAAGCCCTTCACCATATACACAGCTGCCTAGACTTATAGTTAAGTCACTTAATAGCCAACTTTCAAGATCCAAAAGCCATATGGTTACATGGCCCACTTATCCAATTTAGAAGCAAAAACCATTGGATTAAGCCAAGGCTCCAATTTGAGTGTAAGCTTGATTTGTACAGGAAGGGGAAAGTAGCCTTATGGGGAGGTACAAAGTTACTGACATGGGGGATGACAATGGGGATTGGAATTGGGTTAGATTAGGGGATCTCCTCCAACCAGCTGGTTTGTGCAAACTTCAAGCAGTACCCCCTCCCTCCAAGGATATTGAACCAAACACGTTAGTTTGGCTAGGGGAGAGCAATAGAAAATTCATTATTAAAAGTGCTTACAAATTGCTTCAAGGAGAGTACTCGGTGATGGAAGGTAATTTGAAAACTAAAGATCCCAAAAAGGGTAAGATTGTTTCTTGGCTTATTTTGCATGGGAAGATTTTAACCAATCCTCGAAGATCCAAGTGGAGTAATTGTAACTCTAGTTGCTTTGAGTGTGCTGCTAAGGAGGAGACAGTGATTCATGTTTTAAGGAGCTATCTTGCAACATCTCATGTATGGAATAAGCTGGTGCCTATAGCCCATAGAGCCATTTTCTTTATTATAGAGGGCAAATAGTGGTGTTTGGCTAATCTCCGAGTGAAGTGGAAGGAGAGCTGGCCTGAGCTCTGGGCACTAGCTATTTGGTGCCTCTAGAATTTGAGGAACAAGAGCATTTTCGATGAAAATTTTAAGAGACTAATAGATCCTTGCAAGGTTATTGAGGGGTAGCACCTAACTAGTAAAAGTTTGGGGTTGAATCGACAGGCTCATCAAACCTCTCTAGAAAGGTTTATGGTTAAGTGGATCCCTCCGATAAGGGGATGGGTCAAGTTAAATATAGATGGAGCTTCAAATTTAGACAAGAAGATTACAGGGTGTGGGGGCCTATTAAAGGACTATGAGGTAGCGTGGATTAGGGGTTTCACTAGAAAAATTGAAGAGGTATCAACCTTGGAGGCGGAAGCGTGAGGGGTTTGGGAAGGGCTTAAAATGGCCTGAAACATTGGTTGTAGGAAGGTTATTCTAAAGTTGAACTGTAAAATTCTTGCTAATTTACTTTTGGAGAAGTATACCTCCTCACTTTTATGGGTACCAACCTTGACAAGAATTAAGTACTTTATCTGTCAGGAGTGAAGAGTGAAGATTAAGCATATGGTAACAAAAATCAATAAATGCACTGACTTTATGGCCAAATTTAGTCTGTCTCATAATTTTGGTTTGACTAATTGTGCGTACCCCCCATGATCATTTGAGAAATTTTTTCCTCCAAGATTCTATGGAAATTATTACTTCCTGGGGTTTGTAGTATTTTAATTTCTTATTTACCTTTTTTTGGGCCTTTGGTCCCTCGTGTAATTTAAAAAATAATAAATAATAAATAATAATAATAAATAAATAAATAAACCAAGGCTCCAATTGCAGAAGTTGTAACATTGGGAGCTGTCAAAAACCAACAAATTTAGATAATCAGTGCTCTAATTGCAGTACAAGTTGATTGTGAATTGAGAAGGTTTCGACAGTATCCTAAAGTGATTCCAGAACTTTTGGATCATGTTTGGTGACGCAGGTATCAAATGGTCAATCCACTCTAAATCAAATTCTTGTGCTCAAGGATGTTCATTCTAGGCAAAGGGAATCAAGTAGAGAACCATATCTATAGGTAGTTGCATCTTCAAGTCTGATGGGTATTTAAACTTATTTGCTATAGGACTTGCTATTTTGGTAGCTCTTCATTCTAATTCATTTTCTGTAGTTTGTTCCAGTGCCTTAATTCAACCTTTTGTTTCATCTTCCATTGATAGTTTCCTATCCCCTAAAAAGGGAGAAAGAGGCAAAAAATTAAGGAAAGCCATGCTGACCTTTGTTTCCTTATTCTTTGGTTTGCATTTATTTTACTTTTGGTGTCTTAATTTTCTTTTCAGGTCAGTCTTTTATTTTACTGTTATTTTCTCTGATTTTGAAAATTGTTGCCAGTTTTCTAGTTAGCCTAGCTTTTATAATCTGCATTCTACATATAGTATTGTCAGCTTTTGATTTTTGTGGTCTATTTTAATTCCTTATTTGTGTGTTTTCTAAGGTTTGACAGCAATTTGTAGAAGCTGTATTGCAAGAGAGGTGAAGGCCCAACACCCCAGTTCCAAGAGCTGGAGCTTAACCATTATCAGTCTCAACTCTACAAGTCTAACAATGGGACAATAGAAAGGCAGAAGAAACTAGCCCAAGCCAAGCTGTAGCCTACTTATCCAGCATCAGATTTCAACACTAACCCATTGATCCAATTCAACACTAGACACAACACCTCTGCTCAGAACCCAACTTGCTTTTCAAATTCCAGCTAACAGCTCTGTCCACACGAGGTTCAATCCGCCACACCAGATTGTCTATAGCAGCAGTTGCGCTCCACCCAGTAGGCTCATAACTAGAAGCAGTACAACTGCATCAAACTCAGACCACATAAAGCCCCTGCTATGGAATTGAGAAGAAGGTCCATTTCAGTCCAGATGGCTAAAACCATAAGATCATGGTCAGTATTAGCAAACATCAGCTTGTCCCGTTTAGAAACAGCCCATCTAACAACATACTGAAGCACAACAACACCCAACATTCAGCACATTTCCATCTATGCAACATCAGCAGCAGAGCCACTCCAGCAACCTCAGTCCAACAATGCCCAGCCCAAATATTAGTAGATCACTAGGTCAAGCTCAAAAGCAAAAACAACCTGATGCAGCTCCCTCCTGTAGCTCTGAACACCAGAAAGCCAGAATGGAATAAGTAAACCTGCTGAGCAACATCAATACTCAGGAACAGAAGATGCATTAAGTTCGAAGGCAACATCAGGTCACCAGGTCATCACAAGCAAGCAATCAGAAGAGAAAAGTTTGAGAGCAAAAACCAATTCCACAGAGCTGTTCAACTCCTCAATCCTAGACCCAACACCATGCTGTTTTACCACACAAGTAAACAGCCACATGCCTTGCAGATTAACCCCTCCGCTCAACTTCCAAATATGCAGACATAGAGGCTTAAACATCCAGCCCAGGCCAGCTCATGCTCCACTAGCGCCATTTAAGTCGCTTAGTAGGAAGTTCACCAGACCAATCTTGGCCCACAACCAAAGCCAGCTTAGTTCCCAACTTGTGGTGGTTACAATTTTAGTAACTCCAGCTCCACTTGTTCTCTGTTCAATCCAGGTGTATTTTGAAGTTTGATAGCAGAAGCTCATAAAACAGCGTAAGTAGAGCTTCCCAAGTCTATTTCAAATGAAGCCCAATGTTCCTAAGCGCAATTCAGAACTGAAATTAGATGTAACCCATTTGAACTCGGTGCTAAATGCAAATAACACACCCAAATGCAAAAAATCCAGCAAGAGCAGTCCCAAAGTTGTCAAGCCTAATACTTAAGCCCAACTCCATGCCCATTCTGACAGCAATTCAAGCAGCCATTAGAGCCCACAGCTGGAGACCTGTTGTCCAATCCCAACTCTCCAAATCCCAAGCCCAAGTCTAGTTCCAATGTTGAAGCTTAACATATACATCCAGTTCACTTCAGCCAATCATCCCAAAACTAATTGAGCCCAACTGTTCTGAAACCAAAGCCAGCACCAGTAGAAGTAAAAGCCTAATTCTAGCTCTGAAAAAAAATGGTGAAAACCAGAAAAAAGTGCCCAGTTCAGAGTTAGCAGATAGAAGCTTGCAATTGTAGCGTCTAGCCAAAAATCCAAACATCATGAAGGCCCAACTCCAAGAGGAGCACTTATATAAGCTCTGGCCCATAAAAGCCCAGGTTTACAGTCCAATTCAAAGCCCACCATAAGCCCATCAAGAGGTAGTACTTCTGCTCAAGTCTGAAATTTAGCTACAAGGAAACAGAAGACAGCATCTTTGGCAAACTGCCAATTTTTCATTATAGCTACTTTTGCTGACTAATTTTATTTATACTTTATCTCAGCCTGCTAAGGAGCTGATCAAGGAGATAGCTACTCTAGAATTTGAAGTTATGTAGTGGAAAAGTATCTTCTATCACTCTACTGGAATACAAGTGGTTCGCACTTGCAAAGGCGTTGTTTCATGCAAAAGTATCGCCTATTATTGTAAAAACAGATTGCACATAAACCAAAAAAAAAAAAATACAAATGAAAAAAACAAAAAGATGATAAAAGCCATGGAATAAAATAGAAAAATAGATTTTAACTGAGGTAAAATGGACACAATTTTACAAAATAAATAAAATAGAGGAAATATCCAACATTACAACATAAATTTCCAAAACAAATACCAAAAAAATAATCTATTAACTTTAGATAACAAGTTTTGCGTTACGACAAAAATTTTTATAAAAAAAGAAAGGTCCATGATGCAAAAGGAAGAAAAAGTTGGCTACAAAAAAATTTATTCCCAGATGTCATCCATATTAAACATAACGAAATTATATTAGGAGGCTCTGGTTGGAATAGTTTGATAGATTAGATTTTTTTATGTGAAATTGTATATCAGGTTAGTTTTTATTATTTTGAGTACACAAAAAACAAACTAAAAGTATGTTTAAATAAATTAAATTTAATTATTTATTTATAAAAAATGAATATATTAAATTAATATTCAAAATGAATAATAATTTAATCTTAACACACTAATGGAGAGAAATCTAAAAAAGGACTCGGAATTAAAAAGTAAAATAAAATATTTAAATAAAAATAAGACTAAAATCAATTTATTCTGAAAATACCCAAGAGATGCCAAAAGGGGCTTAGTAAAGGCAACGAGGAGCAGGGGGATAAGGGTACGTCGTTGGCAAGGAGGCGAGACAATAGGTAATAGAGTAAAGTTAGTATTTTAGAGTGTATTATATTACATTGTTAAAAACTAATTGTTTTAAAAAAGTTGATTGATACCTTATTTAGATTTTATCATATTCACTGCACTATTTAGAATTAATTAATTAATAAAGTGTGTTGAATTATATTATTAAATTATGTTTTAAAGTAACATACTTATTACCAAATCAAAAAATATGAATTTTTGATATACTAAATTGATAAAAAAAATAATCTTAAATATACTAAATTGATAAGAAATATTTTTAATATACCAAGTTGATAAATAGTAAATTTTTCATGTTTCAATATGATAAATTCTAATAACATATGACCAAACTATTTACTATTTAAATATTTTATTTGTATAAGTTATATTGACTGTGATTGTTAGTACATTTTAACTTAAATGGACAGTACTAAATTTTATGATATTTAAAAATTGATATATTAAATTGATAAAAAAAATTAATACCAAATTGTTAAAATGAGAATTATTTGTGAAACAAAATAATTGCTTTCTCTAAATTTGATTACTTCTCGCGCTTGCGTTGGACCAATCCCAAATCGTTGACATGTCTTAATGACCACCTTCAAAACTTGCAACCTATTTTATAACTCGACCAGGGGTCTATCTATCCAGCTTTCATTCCATTTCTCAACTTCAATGATGCAAAACCACTTTTTTCAACAAATAGTTTTGATATTTTGTACCAAAATCAAATTTTAACATTAAATTCTAAGGTCTCAATTTGGAAAACAAATTTATGACAAATGGATTTAGGTAAAAAGAGTTTATATAAAAATAAGTTTTATTATTTGATCACACGGAATTAATAAAAATATATTATAAATAATAAACATTTAATTAATTAAAAATAAATTTATAATTTATCAATATATATATATATATATATATATATAATATGCTCCAAAAATTAAAGAAAGGCAATTTTGGGGTTAAATTAAAACCCTTTAGGGGCCTCGCATGGGGTTCACACCTGGTCGGAGGAACAATCAGCCCATGATCATGAAGGTTTCCACTTAGTGATGCGTCCTTCCTGTTTGGATCCCAGGGAAATCCTAATGACTAATCCTCGAAACCAACACGGTAAAGGACACTGTTGGATTATCTTTTTTTAACTTTAATTCCTCGCTTGCCGGCATCATACCTAACAGTAGCAGTATCAGATTCCTGGGTGCTTCCACTAATAGCGAAACAAAATTGCAGAGGCCACTTGAACATACTTTTTCCTTTCCCTTTTCCTTTTCATTTTATCCCGCTTGAAAGTGCCGTTTCGTATTTCTGGGAAAGAGCACGTTGTCCACGATTTCCTTTCCGCGGAAAAACCACGGCTCAAGAAGCCGGTGGTTAACTGTCGTCTTCGGTGTAAGTTGTAAATAGTGTACGTCAGACAAAAGTCAGATCAAAGAGAAAGACACTTCTTGTTCCTTTCTCCACGTCAGCTTGGAAGGGCAGTTCAAGCTTGTCGTCCGTACTGTACTCAGCTTCTCGGGACGTTCGTGGACGTTGAATTGGTCTCCGATTGTTTTACGTTTCTTAATTCCTCGGCGATTTTCTATTTACGCCCTTTAGTTTGGTCCTGACTTGGGTGTTCGTGTTTTTAAAAAATCAAATTGATCTGTACCGTATCGAATTTATTACATGGAAAGTTAATTTTTAAAAAAATATTATAAATTTGGATACTAATAATATCATACTGATTATCTTAATATGATTTAGATTTTATAAATAAAAAATTAAAAAAAATGTATTGAATTGAATATTATATATAATAATTTATATAAATTATTTACATTATATATAAAATATTCAAATTTCTAAATATTAAGAACAAACAATTTAATAGTAAATTGAAAATAAAAAATTAAAAAGATGAAAGTTTATATAAAAAGGAAGTATAAATATAGGGGTTAAAGTGTAAAATTAGAAAATATATATACAAAATTTTGTTTGAAACACTAACGCTCTCTTCTCTCATGCACAATTCTCACAATCTCTCTTTCTCTCCTTGCGATTACTTTGTCTCACTTGCCTCGCCTTAATTTTTATTAATCGTGGCTATAATTCATGATCAATACTGGTCAAAATGTAACAAAATAAAGTGAAATGATGACTCAATCTCTTTTTTTCTCTCTTTTTTTCTTGTTTTTAAGTCTCTATTATCTTTGAAACAATAGACATGATGTTATTATATTTGATTGATTTATATTATACATTTTCTTATTTATTTTATAAGTCTCTTTATATTTGTCCATCTATTTATTTACAAACTTTAATTAATTTTGTTAAATTTGTTTACTTATTTGTTGGGAATTGTTTATACTAATTATTTCATATTATTTTATTTGATTGGTTAAATTTAAAAATAACAAAATATTTAAAAATTGAACTGAACCATACTGTACCGTACTGAAACCAAACAAAATCGAATAGATTGGTACCAGTATCAAAAAGTATGATTTTGATTTTAATTTCAAAAAACTGAATAAATTGGTACGGTATAATTTTGTCAAAAAATCGTAAAAAAGTCGAACCGTAAACACCCCTAGTCTTAGCAAAGCTACTTGCTAGGTTCAAAAAATAGAAGAAAGAGAGATACTTTTAATTAAATAGATTGAATTTTAATTTAAATTTTAATTAAATTAATTTATAATTTATAATTTAAATTTAATTAAAATATTTAATAAATTAAATTTGATTATAAAAATTTATAATTTGAAATAAATGAATTAGATATAAAATTAAGAAATCCGATTCATTTAAAATTTGAATTTGAATTTTAATAATATTGTATATATAATATTAATAAATTCAAAATTATATATACTAAATTGAAAAAATTAGAAAATTTAAACACTAATATGATTATTGAAATAAAATTGATGGATTTAAGCATGAAAGAGTATTATTTTTCTTATCGAATAAGATTTTCTTATCAAATTTTAGATTATCTATCGGATTTAGATATGATTTAACAAAGACCAATCTTATGGAATGTCAAATTAGATTCAGATATGAAAATCGTTAATCGGATTTAGATTTAGATATACTTAACTTGATCCAAATCCAAGCTATTGACAAACCTAGAGACAGGATACAAAGGATAGAATTTACAGGATATTTAGGTTTGAGAAATAATTAGGATCATTTGAGAATTAAAAATTTGTAAATATTAACATTTAAGCTGATACACTTAATTAGGACTATGTCATGACCCAACCTCGGATTGGGACTGACAGTACAATAAACTAACCCATTTTCCAGCAAACCCAATTGGAAATGACAAGTTATTTAATAAAATAAGACATTTCTAGAAATTTCAGTAAAATCTTTCCTAAAAATGGGCATTTTTTCAAAATTTGCAACTTGTAAAACAATTGTATAATTTATAATAGTGAACCCAAGCAGTTTTATCAATACAATTATTATAATATTCTCAACAATCCAAACTTTCACATTCAACATTCAAAAGTATGAAATCCTATCTGCAAATAAATGAAGCAATTTTACAACTTCAAATATAGAAAATTACATTTAACAAAGTCTATAGATAATTAAAGATTTGTTCCCATGTCTACGTCACA
Organism: Thlaspi arvense; assembly: GCA_911865555.2. NCBI lineage: Eukaryota > Viridiplantae > Streptophyta > Magnoliopsida > Brassicales > Brassicaceae > Thlaspi > Thlaspi arvense. The sequence continues at coordinate 95,569 of CAJVSB020000925.1, read as the reverse complement.
CTATGAGACTCACCACACTTAAAAAATTCTACGGGCAAGATGATGGCCTTGTACTAGGATCAGTACTGGAATCTGGGAAAAAAATTTGAAGAAAAATCCCAATAAGTAATAATATATATAATTTTGTTTATAAGGGAACAAATATGATGTAAACCTTTTCAAGAGCGATTTCAACATCTTTTAGTAAATAATAGCAATTTTAATTCAAAAGTAACTATATGACCAATATTAGTAAAAAACAATTAAAGAAATCCAATTTAAGCAAACATATTAGGAGGAGCTAATTCAAAAACTAGAGATATAATCCAGATTTATACCGTAAGCTTAATCCTGTAGGTCACCAAAGCTCACCAAACATACAAAGCAACTCTAAAAGTGTTGATCAAACACGTCGGGCTAGCATCACCCCCACTAGCTGAGGTGTGTTCTATTAGAAAACCCTCCTTAAAAATCATTTAGGTGGCATATGGTACGATGGAATCTTATTGAGGAAAATGAGAATGGGAATGGTAATCCTAAAAAAATACATTTGATAGGTACTTTGGAATGGGAATCTGGATTCCATTCTTTGATGGTATTCTTGTTTAAATATACAATTACCATGATACCCTTCACTTTATAAATAAATGTAATAACCAGAATTTAGGAAATTAACAATTTGGGGGCGAAGTGAGGGAATTGGAATTTAGGGGACTGAATCAAAAATTTTCTCAGGGACCGATCCATGAAAGCAATGATGTTGAGGGACTGAAATTTGAATTTTCAGAAAAACTGTCAAAATAGTGAACCGAATGATGGTTTCACTGATACAACCGCGTTCGGCAGAAATTGGATCAGCTTTTTGCTCGTTTTTGCGTGTATTTGAGGGCTCAACCAAACCCCTCAACCAATTTCAAATATTAAGCAAGGAAGAGTGAAGAATTTTTCTGTTTTCTGGCCAACGGAACAAACAAAGGACCGAGCGGCTTCTTCGAGCTTGTTGACAGCTTTTGACGCCGATTGAGGCCAATCAGAGGTCGCCTGGTGTGGAGCGAGGTGTTGAGGGTGTTTTCGGCTCAAGTATGGCTGATTCTTGGCTGGATTTTGGATTTTTTTTGGTTTTAACCAGTTGCAAGTGCTAAACCTGCAACCAGGTTGAACACCCAGGAAACCGGGCGAAAGGGACGGACCCGAAAGGGGTTCGGGTCCCCTATGCTAGGCTGGTCTAGGCCGTTCAGCCTGGGCCCAGCCCAGTGACCTTGACGGCCCGCGGGCTTGCATCGCGGGTTGACCTGAAAGAAAAAAAAAACAGCGAATGGGGCCGAGTCAACTCGGCCTTGTGTTGGTCGAGTGAGTCAACCCGTCCTAGTTGACTCAGCAAGATTGGGGGTATGCTATCCCGAGGATAGCAGGGCTCAAGATAAGGTTGATTGGGGGATAACTGGGAATTAAATAAACTTGAATTTGTGGATTAGGGTTTTAAAGGGTGAACCGGCCAGTTTTGTGTGTTGACCTTCGGTTGACCGTTCACTGGTTTTTAGACCGATTCTTGGAGAGTTTGGACTGGTTCCTGGTGGTTCAGCACATGGAAAATCTAGATAACTATAAATTTTGATGATTTTTGGAAGTCCGGTTCAAGGTGAACCGACCTCGTTTTGCGTGTTGATGATTAGGGTTTGAGTTTTTGGCGGTTTAGGGCTGGTTTGAGCCATTTTTGGGCGGTTCAAACTGATTGCTAGGGTTTTTGGACCTTCTGAATCCGTTTTTGAGGGTTTCGTGTTTGATCTAGTTGAGCTTGAGGTAGTTTTGAGCCGGGTCGGGCTAGTTTAAGGGTTTTGGAGGCCGATTCGCTGTAATTCGCAGACTGTGGAGAGTGGTTCTATTTTGATTGAGGGTTCTGAGCTGGTTTATTGTGTGTAGAGAGTCATGTAGGTTTCGGTGGTAGGTCTCAGTGCCTCGGGATACGTGCCAAGGTACTAATTTTGGATTTGAGCCTGGTTCGAGGCTACCAAGCCCGTTTCTTGTATCGAGTTTGAGGTTGGTTATGATTCTATGTGATTTTGTTTTTTAGATATGTCTGAGGAGGTACACCCGGACTGGTGAGACGGGTGAGAGTGACCAGGACTTCTTCTTGACCCAACTTTTGTACTGTGAGTGACGATGCCTTTTCTATACTTGTGTTTCCATACTGTTTTATTGGCATGATTATTATGTGACTTCTTAACTGTATCTGGACTATGTTATGTGTCATTGTGTACTGTCAGTGAGTTATATTGATATGTTGTTATGAGATTTGAAGTGTGAACTGTATATGCATATGTATACCTGTTTATGATCTATGTGTGATGATGGTACCGCGTAATGTGATTTGGGACGGAAAGAGCTCGACTAGACGTACAGTGACCTGTAGTGTCCAGTGGTGAGTCGGCCTGAATCCTTGTTGAGGTGGCAGGGGCCGCGAGTATTATGTGCACATCGATAACGTGTCTGGGATGGCAGGCTCAGCCGACGGATAGTGGGTCGTAGCGTACGGGGAGTGCCTTGGTTTCTATGTCGGGATGATTTTTGGGATATCGAAGACTCACCCAGCATGCGGTGTGCTACCGTATCGTACGGGGAGTATTCTGGCCCAATCGATGTGATATGATGGTTTGGTTACGGTGCTACTTCGCATGCTTATTTTACATTTTACTACTCACTGGGATTACTTGTGTATGTGTGGTATTTGATTGAGACACGTTGCATACCCTAGCATGTATAGTCTAGGTATTATCTGTACTCACTAAGTCTCGTGACTTACCATTTATAATTTTTCAGATCTGACTTGCTGTTCCTGTCTCAATTAGCATGCCAGAGTCAGAGTTAGGCAGTTGCAGCTTTATCGATGTACCGGCATATTTTCTTTTGTATCTATCCCTTGTATTTTAGAAGTAGCTCTCTTAAACTCTTAGACAGATCTTGGTTTTCGTGTATTGAGACAACGAATCATGGTTTATATATATTGTTGAGTTTTATTATTTTGGATGTTTCGAGGCTTACTAGGGTTAGTGGACCGTAGCGCCGGTCACGTGCCCGGGATGGGGCGTGACAATAAATGACAAAAATATTTTATAAATATAAAAAAATATAAGTATTTATAATATTATATATTAATATATTATATGTTATATATATATCTATTACAATATAATAAATTATGCAATATAATTATATATTTTCTATACCTAGTATAATATAATAAATTGTATAATATGATATATTATATTATATATATTATGTAATTTATTATATTCATATAATATAGATATATAACTTATTGTATATATACATACAAACACACATATATATGAATTTAATATTTTAATCTTAGAGTAAAAAAAATTAATTTTTAAAATTTTTAAATATGTTCAGAATATATTAAAAGTTAATTTTTAAAATTTTTTAAATTCTTATAACAAAGGGTATTTTTATCCTTAAACATTTTTTTTTTTGTTTACTTTCCTATCTCTATTCCTATATACTAAACATAATGATGGAACAGGAATCTTCATTCCATCAGTGTGTACCAAACATACTCATAAAAATCCTAATTCCATTCCATTCTATTCTCACTCCCACTCTCACTCCCATTCCATCAAAAATCATTTTATTGTACCATACGCCACCATAGTTTACATTTCAAATTCAAAATTTAACAAAAGTTAAGAATATAATATACTTGTCTCAGGTTTTTAATTCAATCTTATAATTTCAAAATCTTTTGTTTTAAATCAAATTTCACATTCATATTAACATCAAAACTAATTATTTTATAAAACAGTTAAAAATGAATAAAATAGTAAACATTTCATAAAATCAAAAGAACTTTATAAAAATCTTATAGAAATACATGTTGTCATTCATAGTACACCTGAGCACACGTTATCAAATATTGTATTGCCATATGATTTTTAATACTAAGAGACAATTATCTCAAAGAATCTATGTAAATCAGAATTACATAAGTTAAAAACCCACAGTTAACTATACATGTAATGTCTTAAACTAATATAACAACTTTTAGTCCAAACATTCTTTAATCCCCTTAACCCCAAATGTAACACTTGTTTAAGCATAAATATAATAGCTATAATTTCCAGCAACCTTCTTACCCATATTCCTTCCTTATTTGAGCTAATTAAGTCATCACACTTTTACACATAGGAAGATGGGAAACTTAATTGAATAAAAGTGCCTTATCCATTTTTAAAAAATAAAAACAAATTATTTAATTTACTTAACAAGGTAGAAGCTTTGCTTCAGTCAAGTGTGCATCAAGGGACTCTCCTTTTTTTTATGTAATCATCTCTCATGATTATTCACTCCATTTATATTTTACACTCAATAGGAGACAGCTAAGGTAGTGAAGTTAGAGCATGTATTGGCCTTCAAAATTATACACGACAAAGCATGAAAAGGGGTTATATACAGCTGTAGGTTTTATTTTCTATCATGTGCATCTGCTTTCTGAAGTTACATGTTGAGAGTTTAGTGGGTTCTGATTTTAATGAACATGGTGATGTTCTAACACTATATGCTTTCTGTGATTCTGATTTTAGTTTTGATATGTGATCCCTATGTGCTATGTGATGTGTTGTTCTGGTACCTCCGACACACTACAGCTGTCGTGAGATGAGATCTGTGATATATTCTGTTACTCCAACATGGGTTCATCTTTGGACCTGTGTTTTAATAAAACTTTGTTTTCGATCTTGAGGCATAAGACATGGTTGCTACGTCACTATACATGTCCCCGCATGATATAATAACATTATCATTTACTGGGTTCATACTCACCCATTTTCCCCTAATTTTTAAATCATAGATCTAATTAGGTACTAGTGCATTCCAAGTGAGCGGGAACCGGTTTTGTTGTGTTGCATGCGAGGCATGGGCATTTTGTGTATCTTACTTTCTTGTACTCTAGCTGCTCAAGATATCACTTAGACATGGACTTAGCTATTGTTCCAAGGGGGTTTATGTTTGATTGTTATGCCTGATTTTGCTAATAACAAATGGTTTATTTGTATGAATTTGGTCTGAGATTTACTAAAGCTGACGAGTCAACCTCAGTGCCAGTCAGGTGCTAGGTGGGGTGTGACAATTTTAATCCGAATTCAATTTGAATTTGATGTGAATTTTAGGATTCAAATCTATTAAAAAATGTAATGAATTATATCTAATTATAAATATTTATAATTCTAAAATAAGAGATTAGATATGAAATTAAATAATATAATCTATTAAAGATCCAAGTTTGAATTTTGATAATATTATTATTAGATAAATAAGTTTAGATAAATATGATATTAATAAATTCAAATTTATAGGGACTAGATTGAAATATTAAAAATTTAGAGACTAATATGAATGATAGAATAGAATCAAGAGATTTAAATGTAAAAAATATTATTATTTTATTAGATCAAATTTTTTTTTTATATTTTAGATTATCTAATAGACTCAAATATAAATTATTAAACATAAATTTTATAAGATCTCGAATCAAATATAATTATATAAATAAATTAATTAATTTTAAATTTGAATTCAATTTATTTAATTCAAGTTGAGTATTGATAGCTCTACTTTTAATATAAATATCTTATTATACAAAGACAGAATTTAATTCAAGTTGACCATTGATAGCCCTACTTTTAATATAAATATCTATAACGCGCAAGTAGTTTTTGGTTTCGAGGATAGCAGGAATATTTTTAATATTTCATGGATGTTACGAATTTATATTATACTTTAATTAAAAAAATTTATTTAAACACTTTCAGTTTTGATAGATATATATTTTTTTAATTATCGCAGTCCATTTTTAACAACACGAGACATATGTTGGATGACAAGGCTTGTTAAATAAAAAATAATATATAATATAGAACACAGGTTGTTTAGTTGAGGTGATGATGTAGCAATAAAGTCAGAAAACCTTTTGAAAATTACTGATTAATGCAAAAAAAAAAAAAAAAAAAAAAATTCTCTACCGCATCGTGGGAACACGAGCACTGACAGTCGCAGGTACTTGTCCCCCCATAGGGGCGGATGTCAAAGAAGATGGAGAGCACAATAAGACGAATAGAATCGTGAACCCCGTCGGTGACCGGCAACCGGCAGTGGGTAAACGTACAGTGCTTGGTCCATTTTGGACTTTCCTTGATTCGACGTAGAATTAATTGGTTCTATTTTACAAGAAGAAAATTGAGTGAGGTAGCAATTTTAGCCGATTAGGAACTTATGAGCGGAGGCACGAAGAACAAAAAGAAGATTGGGAATTCATGCTTATTTTTTGGTTGTTTAATTTGATATTTTCATTTAAGAATTGACAAGTAAAGCTTTTTTTCCATTTTCTTAAAAAAAAAAAAATTAACATTACTACTGCTAGAGAGGTTTGTGAAACGAGAAATTAGGATTAAAGTTAGATATTAAATTAGGATTTAAATTCATTATTGATATTATCCTAGTATAAATGAAATATTAGGTTTAAGATTAGATATAAGAGAATCATTTAATAATTTATGACATTAAGCTTGGTATTTGGGAGTTCTCCTCCCTGAACGTTGTGGTGAAATTTTGTTTCTTTCCTTTATCTATGATTTTGACTTATTTATTTTTGAGGACCGTTCTCAATCTATCAAGTGCTGTGCGTTTAATCACTCCAAGTAACATATTTTTCTATATCATATATATTTTCTAATTTTTTTGTGTGCTTGTGTGGAAACTAAAATCATCAAAAATATAACAAAATTGTTACAGTTAAAAGTATAGAATAAAGTAATCATATTTAGGAAATGTCAAAATATTTTTGTCATTTTTTGCCTTTTGGATTTCTTAATTTCATCCCAATTTTGTTTTAATCCTTCAAATTTTAGATCATAACACACTTGATTTAAAAAACTTTGAAAGCCTACTAACATAGTAATTTAAATATTTATTACATAAAACAACACATTGCCATTTAAGTAATTAGTAAAACAATAAGTAACAAATAAGTATATTTTAATAAGTGAGAATTAGTAAACTTTTTTTTCAACCTTTTTATCTTTTTTTTTAAAAATAACTTATCAATATTTTAAATATTTATTAATTATTATTTTATATTAATTATTTTACTCAAATATATAATTACTTATTTATGAAATAAATATTTAAGTAATTTGAATAATAAATAAATATTTAAGTAATTTAAATAATTTTAAATATTTTAAGTAGAAAAAGTTACTTCAAATCAAAGTAATAGTGAGCCAACCAGCTTTTTGCACGGAAGAGTTAAAAAAATATTAAAATAAGCCTCCATTTTCTCTCCAATTTGGTAATTTTGATTTTTCTTCAAATCTAGCCATCCTGCTGTTAATAAATGAGATAAATTTTTTTAATGATTTTAAAAATTTTGTGCAAAAATAGGGATTCATTAGAAAACAATTCTTGATCTAAAAAGTAAAAAAAAAAAAAAAATTAACAACTCTATATAGCTGATTTGAAGACAATATTATTTTTTATAAGGATAAGTAAAAAAGGAGAATTATTATATTAAAATAATATATCTCTCTTAGTAATTATTAATGGACGAGTTCAAGAGTGATTTGAATCGCCGAGGAATTATCCACCATTAGTACAAAGAACACCCCCACGAAAATATCCGTCAAGCGTTTACACTGAGACAGCGAGCCGTACACTGAATCAGAACTTAACAAAATCCAGGATCGTGGGTGTTTTCAACTAACTCTAGTCAAATCTTGAACTGCCACGTCAGTTTACTAGCACGTGTTAATATCCACACCCCTCAGAGCCCATAACAGCTAATTATTCCGACTTTTCCAGTGGGCCGTCCCACATGCCCAGCCCATCCCAGCCTGGCTTCTTACCACACGCGTTAAAAACGCATAACTATAATATATAAATCATTATATCACCGTGCTTGGATGGAAACCCAACTTCTCAGACAACTTCCTCAGACATTGACCTCGTCCCAAAAGCAAATTCAACTGCACTACTAGTCCTACTCTTCTACAGGTAATGGATACGTTCTCGCACGTGTCAGACCCATTTCCCAGTGGCTCAGTTTCGTGGTCCGGCGGGGCGCCGGAATCCTCGTCTGCATCGGACTCCGGCAGCTCCCGGCCGGCGAATTTCTCCTATGAGGAGGTGCTGCTGCTGGCTTCGAGCCACCCGAAGAAGCGAGCCGGGAGGAAGAAGTTCCAGGAGACGCGTCACCCGGTGTACCGCGGTATCCGGCGGCGGAACTCTGGCAAGTGGGTGTGCGAGGTGCGTGAGCCCAACAAGAAGTCCAGGATATGGCTGGGGACTTTCCCAACCGCGGAGATGGCAGCGAGGGCCCACGACGTGGCAGCAATTGCGCTTAGAGGGCGGTTGGCTTGCCTCAATTTTGCCGACTCAGCTTGGAGGCTTCCGGTTCCAGCGTCAGCTGAACCGAAGGAGATCCAGAAGGCGGCAGCGGAGGCGGCGGAGGCTTTCCGTCCGGCGGAGTTTGGTGGCACCAAGCCGGAGGAGGCTGCGGAAGTGGAGGAGGAGAGCGTACCTTTCATGGACGAGGAGGCGGTATTTGGTTTCCCGGGATTGTTAACGAACATGGCGGAGGGGTTGTTGCTGCCTCCACCATATTGTGTGGGAGACGAGTATGGATGTGATGACGTGGAAGCTGGCGTAGACGTGTCACTCTGGAGTCACTCGATTTAGGAATAGTTGAATTAATGGCTTTGGCTGAAGGTTGAGAACGTACTCTACTTTGTTGACCAGTGCCGGTAAGTCAGAGTCCTACATAATAATTGTTTAAAAAACAACAAACAAAAAACAAAAATTATGTTGAGGGTCACGCATGTTAGTTGCCGGAAATGAAGAGGCAACATCCAACGAAAGTAGTAGACAGTTGGGTATTGTAAATACGTTTGAGACTGTAATATATAAAAATAATATTTTATATGTTAGGATAGAAAGTGGGAGCAAGGAGAGGTTTGTATTAAAATATGTAGACACTATAAAGTAGTTGATTCTGGCCTGTATGCTCTCCTTTTGTATTACTACACTCAGAAACTGCACCATCACCTTGGGAATTAATTATGGCCACCTTGGACATGTCTCAGAAACTGCTAGTTGTTTCTAATGAACAATAGAGCGGATGTGGTTGTTATCATGGAACTCAGAGTTTAAGCTGAGAAACATTCCAAAACCTTCAACCTTCTAGGTTCGATGGTGAGGATTATGTGGCCCGAAGAGGCTTCTCAGGAGATATTTATATGGCATGAAAGAAAGGGATGACGGAGGTGACGATGCTAGTGAAAGACCCTTAGTTTAACCATAGGGAAATAAGCTTCGATGGTTCTTCACCCCCACTAATGCGAGTCCGGAACGGGTACATAAGAGAGACCTTTGGTCCAAGCTAAATAAAATAGCTTTGGACATGAATGGTGAGTGGTTGGTTGCTTGAACTTTAATGACATGTTGACGTCCAATGAGAAAAAGGGGGAGCTTAGTTCAACGGGTGGAAGACCAATCTTTTCCAAGATCGTATAAATCGTTGCAGCTTAACGAAAGCATTCAGGAATAGATTTACCTGGACGGGGCCAAAAATCAGATTTATGAAAGGTTAGATCGGGCTCTAGCTAACTCTAGTTGGGGACAGATTCCAGAAGGCAGTGCTGAAGGTTCTACAATGGGTCTACTAGTTCTTAGACCATCAACCCATCCTCCTCAGCACTAAAGGAGTCCAAACTAGAACCCACTAATAAACCGTTCATATTTGAGCTGGTTTGGATCCTAATGAAGACTTCAAGAACTGTGTCAAATAGGCTTGGAAGGTAAACAATAGTGTGGTGGACAACATAGAGGAGATCACCCGAAGGCTCAAAGTCTGGAATAAGGAGGTCTCCGACCACATTCAAGGAAAAAAGAGATTTTTTCTTGCTGGACTGGCTGGAATGCAAAAGAAGATGTTTGAGGTGCAAAGAAAAAAAATCCTGATCAGAGGACCAGGGATGGAAAATCAATAAAGATCTACATCGAGTGTTACTTGAAGAGGAAATCTTCTAGCATTAGAAGTTTAGAACCAACTGGATCAATGAGAAAGATAAAAATACAAGGTACTACCACCTCAAGACAGTCGGGAGAAGGCACAGGAATGAAATCTACATGCTGAAAAGAACCGACGGCCAGTAGGAGGAATACCCGATGGGGCTTCAAAGCATGGCCACCAACTTCTATAATGACCTTGTCACATATGAGATTGATGATATAGCTCTCCTAATATTTTCTTTCCTACCATTGATCCCCATGTTTCGGAGAATTGGTCTAGGACTGTTACAAAGCAAGAAGTTAAAATACTATGTTCGGTGTGGGACCATTTGAGGCTCTAGGGCCCGATGGTTGTCCAACCTCCTTTTACTAGAACTCTTGGCCCATTGTTCTGTGACAAGTTACAAACTTTATTAGGAGGGTGGTGGCAAACGCTAAAGATATCAGTGCAGTGAACAACACATTTCCAGTCTTAATTCCCAAGATGGATAGATGTTACCAAGTTAGTGGAAGCTTAAAAATTTTTCATCTTAAAATAATCCAAAGACTAGCCTATTTTCCTCTTGAAAATAGCAAGCCTCAACTGTTTTTTCGTTCCTCACCTAAATGTTGTGTTTCAACTCCTTTTCAGGATTTGGCACACACCCCATATGACCCATTGTTCCTTCGCACATGCTCGCTAATTTCAGCTTACTACCATGTGTCACAAATGTGCCAAGACCTTACTCCTACACGTCTGTTCTTACACGTATGCTTTGCACACCTGTTTATCTGTTAGTTTTAAGATTTTATATTTATTTTGATAATGAGAAAATAAATCAGAATTATTTTATGTATATTTTTATAATAGGCAATGTTAACAATTCATACTATTTAGTTTATTATTTGGAAACACATGCATGCTTTACATTTTATGCTAGAATATGAAATTATCAAATTAGATATACATATACTAAATTAATTATATCTTATTATATGAAACTCAAAAAATAGTAAAGTTAATTTTAGATGAAATTTTACTCAAATACCTTTATTTTAATATATAATTTATCTCATATATTCTTTTATATTAAAGCATTTCTTATATCAATTTTATATAGTGTCTTTTGAAAAAGTTAATATTAGAATTTATACTATATGAGCTTTAAAAAGTAAAATATAAATTATGGGGGTACTAAAATTCTAATTTTATTTTATTTACAAAATAGACGTGCTTAGTGTTAAATGAATGTATTACATGCACGTTTTGCATTTGTAGTTGAAAAGATACAATTTTTATAAATCAGTCATTCTATTGAGTCACGCTGTCAATAAATAGAATGAATATACTGTAGTATTTTACTTACAACTTCAATTATAAAAATCCAATTTATACAAATCTAATTCCAAATAAAAATAGATGACATGAACTTTTCAAAAATATATAATTTATTACTTTTGGTCGAGAATTCTAGTCTCTAGACAATTTTGAAAATAACTAATAAATTTTGATGAAAGCAGTTTTTTAGTTTGACATATTTTTAGAAAATAGACCATTTCTCTCAAACGACTGGTTATTATTCAATGGTTCTTTTTTTTTTTGTTTAAAAGTAGACTTATTGTAGAATGTTAAGAATATTTTTTAAAGATTTTTTGAATGCTGGAAGCTATTTTTGTGAATTTTTGAAGCGAGCTTATGAGCTGTTGCTCTAATAGAAGACTAAAATTTGTCTTCTTCCATCTCACAAAAGGCGAAGAGTTCTCCAACATCTATTTAATTATTTTGCCTACAAACGGAGCATAGAATGAAAGAAGAAGTATCCAAGAACAAACTCTCAAAATCTTTTTAATCTCTCTCTATTATTCTTTGTATTACATTCTCTACTAGTTGAACAAATAGTACCTCTTTAAAGTAAGATTATTTTGTATATGAGTAATAGCTAATTCCACTCGAGAAGAATTACTACATTTTTACGTCATTTTCACTACAATTTGTATTGGTGTTTAAAATTCACCAGATTAAAAGTTTTATTTGTAATTGAGATTTCTTACATTCGTCAACTGCAACAAATATAATTGAACCTTGATCGATTAGAGCTTGAAAGAGTGTACGTAAACTTGGATATAAAGTCAAACCACTATAAAAGAGTTTGCACTTTTTATCCTTAATCTTTTTATTTTACTTAAAATTGTTTTATATTTATTTTGGTTGAATTGCATCATTTTAATTGATGCAATTGTTGTTATTACATTTTTTTTACATACTCAACTTCTACGAAAAATACCCAATTCACCCCTCTCTTGAGTTGCTTTTTAGGACAATAATTAGTATCAGAGCTAGTCTCTACATATTGTCCTTAAAAAGTCTTTGGAGTGATATCATATATTATGACAACCATTTATACACATAGGGTTATAGAGGGTCAATCTATTACAATATCACATTTCTTTAATGGTAAGAATTGTGGTTTTTGAAAAGTTAGAATGACTATTTATTTTCAATTAATGGATTATGATATTTGGAATATAGTTGAAAAATGATTTAAGACTCTTATGAAAGTTAAAGAGAATGAAGTTATTGTTAAAGATAAGAAAGATTAGGATGAAAATAATAAGAAAAATTTTACAACTAATATAAAAGCAATGAATAAATTATTTTGTACTCTAGACAAAAATGAATTTAATAGAGTCTTTGCATGTAAGACGGCACAAAGTATTTGAAGAACACTTAAAGTAAAATATGAAGATACAAATAGAGTTAAAGACACAAAATTCAATATGTTTAAACATGAATATGAACTCTTCATGATGAAACAAAATGAATTTATTAAGAAATTGTATACTCATTTTACGGAGATTATTAATGGTATGATTTCTCTTAGTAAAAATTTTAAAAATAAAATTCTTATCAAGAAAATTCTTAGGATACTTTCCAAGAGTTGGATTCCCAAGATAATTGCCATACAAGAAACAAAGGATCTCTTTCAAGTTTCAATTGAAGAGTTTATAGGATCACTAATTATCTATGAAATGACTAAAAAAAATGAAGAGAAAGAAGAACTAAAAAGAATGAGTATTGTTTTAAAATTTACCATGAAGGCAAGCTCTAGTAAAGTGACAAAGAAAATGACGATAAAATAGTCATCAAGTTACTTAAAAAGAAGAAATTTGAAAGGAAGGAAAGGAGAGATGATCAATACGAAAACTCTTCCAAATGAGATGTTATATATTATGAATGTAAAAAAGATGGACACATTAAATTGAAATGTTCATTCTTAAAGAAGACTAAGAAAGAAAAGAAGAAAAGAAGAAAGGAAAGAAAACCATGAAAATCACTACTTGGGATATAAGTGATGAAAGTGACTCAGTGGAAGAATTTAATAAAAATGACATTACTAATTTATGCTTTATTACTCTTAAAAAAAGCGATAATGAGGTAAGTTCATCTTTTTTTACTTTTAGCACTTCTAAATTAGCTTATGATGTGTTATTATATGTATATGATGAGTTACAAAATGAACTAAGTTCTCTTGAAAAGAAATATAAAAATTTGAAAATGAAGTATTCATATATTTCTAGTGAAAATGTTAGTTTGAAAAATAAAAATAATTGTTTGAAAACTCAATTTGCATCCATGTCTAAAAATAAAACAAATGATATATTGACAAAAAGAGTGAATAGCTTGAAAATACCTTAGCTAAATTTACTCAAGAAAAAAAATTGAGTAAATTACTTTATATTCAAAGATATGGTTTTGATAAAACCAGTTTAGGATACAAAACTTGTTAATGCCAAAAAATTTATAAAAATCATTTTATAAAATGTTCTCATTAATCCAATCCCTTTATTAATTGTTATTATTGTGGTAGAAAAAAGACATTATGCTTGTAATTGTTCTTTAAAAAGAAAATTACTTGTAGGACCTAAAAATATTTTGGTTTCAAATTGTTACAAATGGAAAGGAATATATAATATTGCATCTATTTGGGTTCCTAAGAGAACATATTCCAACATTATTAGATCCAAGAAAGTTTGGGTACCAAAAATCAAAACTTAATTCATTTTTGTAGAAGATTTGCATGAAGAGTATTACAAAGAAGAATAAGTGATTTTTAGATAGTAGATGCTCAAAACATATGGCAGGAGACTACTCAAAATTTAATTATATTTCAATTGTGTGATAAATGTTATAAAACTATTTTTTAAGATAATGCATGCAAGGTTTTTAATAAGAATAACATTTTAATATTTGTTACTTTAAGATATGAAAATATCTACACTATTGATTTTGATGATTTGATTAAACAAAATATAAAATATTTGAGTGAATTGCATAATGATTCTTGACTATAGTATAGAAGGTTAGGTCATTATAGCATGCATCTGATTTTTAAATTTTTAAGAAAATAATTACTTATCGACTTATCTAAACTCAAAATTGATAAAGATAAAATTTGTGCTCCTTGTCAATTGGGAAAACAAAGAAAATATTCTTTTAAATCCATAAATGTAGTTTTTCACCTAGATTTTTACAACTCTTATACTTAGATTTGTTTGGACCGTCTCAAATTGATAGTCTTGGTGGAAAATTTTATACTTTTGTAATTGTTGATGATTTTTCAAAATTTACTCAGGTATTATTTTTGACATACAAGAATGAAGCATGCTCTCAATTTTTAAAATTTTGTAAAAAAGTTCAAAATGAAAAATGTTATATGATTTAAAAAATTAGGAGTGATCATGGTAGGAAATTTGAAAATTATGAATTTAAAATTCTTGTAATACTTATGAGTATGAGCATAATTTTTCTACACTTAGAACCCTACAACAATATAAAATTGTTGAAAGAAAAAATAGAATTTTACACGAAATGGCTCAAACTTTGTTTAATGAATATAAACTATCTAAATATTTTTGGATAAAATGGTTTATCCGACTTGTTATATTTTAAATCGAGTTCTTATTAAACCGATTCTTAAGAAAACTCATTTGAAACTTTGATTAGATAGAAAACCTAAGATTGATTATTGTAAAGTATTTAGATGTAAATGTTTTATTTTAAACATTAAAGATAATCTTGATAAATTTGATGCAAAATCGGACGAAGGTATATTATTAGGTTATTTTACTACTAGTGCTTATAGAATTTTCAATAAAAAAACTAATGTAATTGAAGAATTTATGTATGTTACATTTGATGAAATTGATATATTTTTGTATAAAGTCATATATAATGATGTTGAAGATGATTTAATTAATTTAAATATTAATGATAAGGAAAAAGAAATTGAAAATCTCTCTAATATAGAAACTCTTGATAAAACTCTATATATTGATTTGTCAAAAATTTGGAAATATAAATCTAGTTATCTTATGGAGCAAATTATTGGTAATCCTAATGATTGTAGAAAGACTAGAAGTCAATTAAAAAATATTTGTAAACACTTATCTTTTATTTCTCAAATTGAGCCCAAAACTATTCATGATACTATTAATGATGAAAATTGAGTTTTAGCTATGCAAGAAAAATTAAATCAATTTGAAAGAAATAAAATTTAAGAATTAGTGTCTAAATTTAGTGATCATACGATTATTGGAACTAAATGGGTATTGAGAAATGAACTTAATGAATTTCTTAATATAATTAGAAATAAGGCAAGATTTATAGTTTAAGGTTTCAATTAAGAAGAAGCAATAACTATATAGAGACTTTTGCTCTCTTAACTAGACTTGAAATTATTAGAATATTACTTACATTTGTATTTAATATGAATTTTAAATTATTTCAAATGGATGTTAAAAGTGCCTTTCTAAATGATTTTATTGTTAAAGAGGTTTATATTAAACAACTACTGATTTTTGAAAATGAGAAATATGTAGATCATGTTTACAAACTTTCAAAAACTTTATATGAGTTGAAACAAGCTCCTAGATCATGATATGAAATACTTTCAAAATTTTTATTAGAATTGAGAAAAGTAGATAATACCTTATTCATAAGGAAAGAAAATGATGATTTACTTATTGTTCAGATTTATGTGGATGATATTATTTTCAAAGCTACTAATGAACTTTTATATAAAAATTTGCTTCATCTATGCACAATGAGTATGATAGGTGAATTGAATTTCTTTATTGGTTTTCAAATAAAACAGTTTAAAGAAGAGATTATGATCCATTAAGCTAAGTACACTAAAAATACTCAAAAGATTTGGGATGAATAATTATAAAATCATGAAAACTCCTATGAGTATCCCAATCGAACTTGATAAAAATATTAATGAAAAATCTATAAACATCAAGCTGTATAAAGTTATGATTAGTAGTTTATTATACTTAACTATTAGCCTTCTTGATATCATATTTAGTGATTGTATGTGTGCTAAATTTCAAGCAAATCCAAAAAAATCTCATTTGCATGCCATTAAAAGAATTTTTAAGTATCTTAAAGGAATTATAAATGTAAGATTATTTTATTTAAAAGGAACTTGTTTTAAGCTTACTAGTTATTGGATACAGATTTTGGAGGATGTAAATTAGATCGAAAAAGTATTGGTAGAACTTGTCATTTTCTTGAAAAATTTTAAATTTTTTGGGCTAATAAGAAACAAAATTTGGTTGCCTTATTTAAGGCCGAAGCAGAATATGTGGTTGTTAGAAATTGTTGTGCACAAATTTTATGGATGAACATATTTTACTAAATTTTGGATTTAAGTATGAATATAATCCTATTAAGTGTGATAACACTAGTGCCATCAACATCTCAGAGAATCCTTTTCAATACTCAAGAACAAAGTACATTAGTATTAAACATCACTTCTTGTGAGATTATGTTCTAAAAAGGGGATATAATACTTCAATTTGTGGGCATCAAAAATTAATTAGTAGATATTTTTACAAAATCTTTTAATGAAAAAAGATTTTGTTTTATCAAAAGAGAACTTAGCTTTATAGACTTAAGTACATATTTATTAGTCATTGCATTTATTATTATTCATAGGGGGAGAGTCTCTAAATATTTTTTATGCATATATTGAGGGGGAGCCTAAATAATTTATCTTTTGAATGATGTCAAAAAGAGGGAGAATTTATATAACATGTGTTTAATGAATATCTTGCATTACATATTTATTTTGTCATCACCAAAAAGAAGGAAATTGCTAATCTCAAGACTCCATATTTATTTTAATAATAACAAAAGAAATCAACATTGCTATATGTATACTTTTATAATAGACAATGTTGACAATTAATATTATTGAGTTTATTATTTGGAGATAAATGTATGAACTACATGTTGTGCTAGAAAGTAAAATTATCAAATTGGATATATATGTAATAAATTAATCATATCTTATTATATGAGACTCAAAAAATGGAAAAGTTAATTTTATATGAAGTTATACTCAAATACCTTTATTTTGTTGTATAATTTATTTCATATATTATTTTATATTAAAGTAATTTTTTATATTAATTTTATATAGTGTCTTTTGAAAAATCAATATTATAATCTACAACATTTGAGCTTTAAATAGTAAAATACAAGTTATAGTACTACTAAAATTCTAATTTTATTTTATTTAAAAAATAAATGTGCTTATATTTAAATGGATGTATTACATGCACATTTTGTATTTATAGTTGAAAATATACAATTTTTCTAAATCAGTCATTCTGTTGAGTTACACAATCAACAAACAAAATGGGCATATTTTAATATTTTAGTTACAACTTAAACTATAAAAATCCAATTTATGCAAATCTAATTTCAAATGAAATTATACATTATGAACTTTTCAAAAATATATAATATATTATTTTTTGTTGAGAATTATAGCCTCTAGATAATTTTGAAGTTGACTAACAAATTCTAATAAAAACAGTTTTTCAGTCTGATATATTCTTAGAAAATAGACCATTTCTTTCAAATGGTTGCTTATTATCCAATGGTTATTTTTGTGTTTAAAATTGGACTTATTGCAAAGTGTTCAAAATTTTTTTGAGGAGTTTTTGAATGTTGGAAGCTATTTTTGTAAATTTTTGAAACGAGCCTATGAGTTATTGCTGCTAACAAAAGATTAAAATATGTCTTTTTCTATCTCACAAAAGGCCAAGAGTTCTTTGTTTCTCCAACGTCTCTTTGGTGATTTTACCTATAAAAGAAGTATACAATGAAGGAAGAAGCATCTAAGAACAAGCTCTCAAGTCTCCTTAATTTCTCTCTATTATTCTTTGTATTACGTTCTCTACCAGTTGAACAAAGAATGTCTAGAGCCAATTATTTTATTTTTAAGGGTGCCTCTTTTAAGTGAGATTATTTTGTACATGAATGATAGCTAATCCTACTTAAGAAGAATTGATACATTTCTACTTAATATTTATTACAATTTATATTGGTGTCAAGGTTTGAAAAATCGGACCATTCATCGAACCAAAAAAGTTACCGGTTCACGGTTCATTGGTCCAACCGTCAATTAAACTGTTATTAAACCGTAATTGAACTGTGACGTCATAATTATATAATATTTATATAAATACCAAAAGAAATTTTAAAGGTCAATATTATTAATTGTTTATATTAATATCAATTAATATTCAAGATTCAATTAGTATAGTGCATGTAAAATAAAAATAACAAACCATCAATCTATCATTCAAAATAAATATGAAAAATTTAAATTATAATTGGTTATTTTTACAACTATGCTAAAAGAAAAAATAGTTCATATGTCATAATTTCTCTCACACAGTTACAAATTGACTCAAAAAAGAATAATATCAAATAATTATAAAAATAAAAATAAGATATAAAATTAAAAATAATTAAATTAATTATATCCATTCTTTGAAATGTCGTATAAGAACTCAAATTTACGTCTTCTTTATTTTTTGATGAAATATTAATTGTTGAATTAAATTTAATATAAATAATTTTAATTTTATATTTTATATTACATTTTTAAATTTAAAATTTTATGAAAGATATGAATTATT
The DNA here is from genome assembly GCA_911865555.2 of Thlaspi arvense. Lineage (NCBI taxonomy): Eukaryota > Viridiplantae > Streptophyta > Magnoliopsida > Brassicales > Brassicaceae > Thlaspi > Thlaspi arvense. The sequence goes on along the minus strand of CAJVSB020000925.1, from coordinate 76,537 downwards.
CATTATGTGATGAAATTAGAATAAGTTCATTTAAAACAAATTGTCAATATATATTTTAACAAATAATAAAATTATACCAAAGTAGTAGTGGTCTAGTGGTAGAATAGTCAGTATTCTATGCAATAGACCCATGTTCAATTCCTTCCTCATGCACTACTTTGGCAATTTTATCAAAAATAATTGAACCGTCTGGTTTGCATTGAATCGTAACCGGTTCAACCACCGGTTCGAACGGTTTTTAAAAAATAGAACGGTTTTCTAGCTTATACCGGTTTTTTGCAAGAATCGGATAGGTAATATAATTGATCGACTGTCCAACCGGTACAACCGGCCGGTTCAGTCCAGTTTTTCAAACCATGATTGGTGTTTAAAACTTACTAGATTAAAAATTTTGTTTGTAACTGAGATTTCTTGTTTCTGTCAAGTGCAAGGGATATAATTGTATTTTGATCGATTGGAGCTCGAGAAAGTGGACATAAACTTGAATATAAAGTTGAACCACTATAAAAGAGTTTGCACTTCTTATCCTTACTTTTTTTATTTTACTTAAAATTATTTTATATTTATTTTGGTTGAATTGGATAATTTTAATTGATTCAATTTTTGTTATTTCATTTTTTTTACATGCTCAACTTTCACAAAAAATACCCAATTCACCCATTCTCTTGGGTTGCCTTTTGGGACAATACTATCCATATGCTTCTTCCTCTTGTTGATCGAATAGAGCAGCTGGCATCTCTTGTTGCCAGCTTACTTCATCGTCAGTCTTGACTACTTTTATAATGCTAATGATCATGGAGCTCTTCGTGTGCTTGGCCTGATATGACTAGTCACTATAATCCCAAAGTTCATTAGGACTAATGAATGCAACCAAGAATTAAACACAAAGAAATACTAGAAGAGGGAGAAGAAAGAAGAGACAATACATGCTCAAGATTACAAAAGACTCTCAGGATCTGTCAACTTTTTATTACTATCAAACTCACAGATTACAACAAAAGGACCAACTCTCTCTGGCTCGCTCCTTTCCCTTAGTCGTAACTTTTCTTTCAATCGAAAACTTCATCTCTTGACTCCCTCTCTGACTCTCTCCTTAGATGGTAGATCCCCTTTCATAAGGCTCCAAGGATTCTCTCAATTCTATTTTCGGATGACATCCCCAATCCGATAGACATAATCTCAATCCTTTCACATCTCTAATATGTTTCTAGAATCATCTTGAATCTAGCTTGGATTTGAGCCCTCAATCAAAGTCAAAATCTCCTAGAGTGAATTTGTTCTCAAATTTATCTCCTTGGCTGATCTTGTCGCATATGAGATTCCCAAACAGAAAAAATCCATTTGGCCTCTTCTGCGATCACAATTGGCTAAACCATCCTCAATTGCCTATTCACCTCTTCGAGTGCAATTTGCCTCAACAACCTTCAATTGAAGCTCTATTTGTGCCTATCCTACCTTCCTTGACATCGCTAGCAAATGGTGAGGCTCCCAAGCTTTCCTCTCCTCCATCAAATGCTTTTAGAGCCTCTTTGTGTAGCTAACGCAATTTTGTGACTCGGATGGCTTGCAATTTGATTTGTGTCAGCTTAGTCCAATGGGATTGAGCCCAAATCTTTGACCCATCCTGTTCACCCTAGCCTAACCTGATTCTTCTCAATCGGCCTTGATCTAATCCAACAACACTTTGGCTGGCCTGAGCCAACTCTTCTTCATCCAAAGAGACCAAGTCCCTCAGCCAACTCTAGCGGCTTGCTTCTCTACTTAGCCCAGCAAGTGTTTGCCCCAATTTAAGCCCAACCTATTGTAGCCCAAATCTATGTGAGCCAACTCCAATTGGCCCTTATAACCCAACAATCTAAAACAATTCCAAACTTAAGCTAGCCCAACCCATCTCCTTTTAGCCCAATCCTTTTGGCCTTCTTGAGTTGGACTAATTCAATCCTCAAAGGGGTAGCAATAAACCAGAATCACTCTCACAATTGAGACCCATCTCCCTATGTAACAAAGTTATCACTAAGGTGTTGGTGAATATCCCTTTAGCCTTCTTGAGTTGGATTGGTTCAATCCTCAAAGGGGTAACAATAAACCAGAATCACTCTCACAATTGAGACCCATCTCCCTATGTAACAAAGTTATTGCTAAGGTGTTGGCGAATAGGACTCGACACATTCTTCCAAGGCTCATCTCTCCATTTTGGACAAGCTTCACGCTAGGTAAAAACATCAATGACATTATTGTTATTATTATTATAACCTAGGAGTTTTTTTTCATTCTATGAGCAAAATGAGAGGTGAAAGGAAAGTTGAGCAAGCTCCTTCTCCAAGCACCAAGTTCAGAGACCATGTTAGCTGGAACCCTCTAAACACAGACATATTGTCCAAAATTGGTTGCAAAAAAGCTGGATTTAGATGCCTGACAAGGGATCACAAGGATATGTAGGTTAGAGAATTCACCAAAGATCTGACGAAAGCATCAGCAATTCTGACAAAGATTTGGGGCGTGCGGCAAGGCCTTACGTTGACTTGGGTAGGGTTTAAGAAAATTTATTCTTGATTGACTCCAGAGTGGTGGCTAACATGATTGAGGGAAGACTTCAAGCAACATTCGATGCAATAGCTGTCATATCTGGAATCAAATCCCTCTTTTAGCTTTAACGGCAAGTAAAGGTTAAATGTATATACCTTCAACGAAGAACAAATGAGCTGATTTGATTGCCAATATTAGCCAATCTAATGAGTCTGATGTGAAAGAAATGTGTTTGCCTCGAGCCAATTGGGCGAGTTTTTGTCAAACAACATCATGGAAGTTTATACTTCAAGATAGAATTGATACGCCTCCCTCACAAGAGAGCCTAACTTCCTTATCTTAGCCTTCCCGATCGAGAAACCTTTCCCTCACACCCACACACAATGGAAGCATCAACAGAACACAACACAGCAGGTAAATACACTGGATTATTACATGTATAATTCAAATTTCATCATGTACAAGGTAGCGGAAAAATCAGGGGAGAAGGGCGTTGCAAACTCCATGCGCCAAAGCTATAGTACTTAATCAGCAACTCCCTCCAATTGTCGGCGTCTCCAATTAGCTCCTGTGATTAAGCTTCTAGAAACCCAATTGGCTGCATCTCCTAGAAGGCTTGACCCACCACGTGAGCTCCTTGTAGCATGCAATTCTTGGCTGAGGACCTATTCGGGCATTCTGTTTAGGGACAACTCTTTGCTACTTCAACTTTGAAGTTTTCAAATGAAAATGACAATTAAAACTACCTAGGTAGGGTGACGCAATTGTAATTAACTAAACTGAGACGAAATGTGGCAACAGAATTTCTAGGAAGAGGAGTAGGAGAGTAAAGGCCGAAGAGTGGCCATGATTTCCCCTCCCCCCAATATGTTTAAAATATGATTTGCCTCCCCTTATTTGTCACCCCTGTAATACTTCTTTGAAGATATTATTTTCCCCCTTTTAAGATTCCTTAGAAATACTTTTAACTAGTTGTGAATGGTTAATTTTCTTTTTGTTTTTAATTTTTAGCAAAAAGTAGGATTTGTAACCGACCGGTCCTTAAATTATAAAGAATTATATTTTTAATTTTAGATTAGGTTCTTTGTCAATCCTTTAATTTGTTGACTTTATTTAATTTAATCCCTAAACTTTAATTTGAACAAACCTAATCTCTCAATCCTAATTTAGCTTCAAATATAATTTTTCATATTAACGTTTATTAAATTAATGCAAGATGATATTAATTTTAAATTTCAAATTTAACTTTTATATTATATGTAGTGTATAAATATATTACATAAACATACGTATAAAAATAAAATAAAATTCTTATCATTATTCACACATTCAAAAAATATAGAAACTTGTTAAATTTATCCAAAAAAGTTTTTTAATTTCTGTTTTTAAATTTTTAGATTACTTTATTCAATAAAAAAGATAAAAATTTGCAAAAAGAAAATTTTAAAAATTTAGTTTCATGAGAATTATCTCTTTCTTAAAAAAAGTTGACATTTTTTATTTACTTATCCCCCAAAGAAAATTCTTTTATAAATCTAAGGAATAAAAAAATAATTATTTTTGATGATATATTTCTCCCTTTAATATGCCCTGTTTTATGATGAAATAAAAATAAAAAATTATAAAAATTTAAAATATTTTATAAATAGTAAAGTTAAATTCACAAAAATTAAATTTTTTATTTATCTTAAATTTTCATTTTTTTCAAATGAAATCAAGTGCTTAAAAACTAAAAGTAAAAAATCTAAAAAACCTAAGTTTGTTCATTGAATCAAATAATCTCTTAATTTTTGTTAATGTGATAAATATTTTAATTTATACAACATGAATTTTAATTCTACTCTTATGATATATGTTTCTATAATATATATATATATATATATAATTAAATTTGTTATTTCAAATCAACACCATTTTACTAATTTGATGGAAGTTAATATAAAAAATTATATTTGATATTAAATTAAACTTCAGAGATCACATATGTTTAAATTAAAATTGAGGACAAAATTAAACAAAATAGAAAAGTTAAGGAATTGATGGAGAACTTAAGATTTTAATTTTTGGCAGCTGATTTATTTCAGATAAAAGTCCGAATTTGTCAAATTAATATTAAAGGTTCATTCTATTGATATTTTGCAAAGAGTATCAACAAAAATTTGATTTTTTTAAATCAAATATCTCCATATATCTTGCTTATTCAGGAAGAATTTGTGTGTATTTTGCTACACTAAAAAGTTTTTATATAAAGAGGATTTTGTAGAAGGATTTATTGAAAAGGAGTTTAAAATAAAAATTATATTTTGGTGGTAGAAGTATTTTCAAGTGAAAAAGTACTTCCAAATTTGTTTGAATATCTGATGGAATGGTTTAAAAGAGTTATCAAAGTATTTCTTAGTGATATATTAGTTTACTTGTATTATATTTTCATATAAATACGATAACTTAATCAATTAAAAAAACTATTTTAGAATAAAAATAGATGTTGTCTTATTATTAACTAGATTTTTTTTTCATATCCAGAAACTAACAAAAGAAAAAAATAAATAAATAAATTTTTTTTTTAAATCTCATTAATATTGAAGTTTCATTATCGGGAAACATATGTAGTCGCTTGTTAAAAAACTTTCCTGCTCACTTTATATCTGTGAGTATAGCATTCTTCACTTGAGTAGAGGTTGCATGCTAGATACATAATAAAATTTTCTTTGCTCCTTTGAGGTGTATGGATATCAGCAGTGGTGGAGCCAAAATTTCAAACGTAATGGGGGCAACAATATATATAAAAGAATTATAAAAAATGATAATATAGAAATTTAACTCTAATTGTAATAAAAGATAAACAACATATTTTACAATGTCATTGATGCAATTTTATATTTTGAAATTTCTAAATAATCAATTCATTAACATCTTCTTTAATATAAGTAATTAAATAATCATTCATCCTTGCATCTCCCATTTGAATGCGTAATTGATTTTTCACAAACTTTATTGTAGAAAATGCTCTTTCCACTTTCTCTATGAGAACAATCAAAATCAGTACTAATTTAACAAGCTAATGATTCAATGGATAAATAATATTTCTTCTAGTTCAACTAAATTTTTTGTAAGACTATAAATATCTTTCAAAGTTGCAAATTGAGGATTATCTCACATGTCAACAATATAAGCCTAAAGTTGATTATCAAATACAATCAAGTTAGTTAGAGAAAATTCACATAGATAGAACTTAGCAAATTGAATTAATTAAACTTCATTTTTATGAAAGCAGAAAATGACTTGTCTAGATTTAAGCAAACCAAAAAAAAAGCAACTCGTACTTACTTAAGTAAAATGATTTTTAAGTTTTTTAAGTTGCATATTTACAACAGTATAGAATAACCCAACATGATAATAAATAAGTTTTATGACATCTTGAATTATATGTCGTGATCTCCCTTTTAGGTGTAAAACAATATTTTCCAAACTTGAAATACTAATAATATGCATTTTGCAAAACAATAACACTTTATCCAATAAAGACTCACATCTATTATCTCTTATACTTTGTAACCGATGTTTGGAGATATTAACAAAATTCGTTTCATTGAGTATATTTTGATCACTCCTTTGCAATACTTGTGACAACTCATTTATAGTCTCTCACACATTTTTTATCAAATGCAAAATGAATGCAAAATCATAAGTTTGCAACAAATCTAATAAACTATTAGTTTTAACTCTTTTATTAGCATTTGAACAAATCTTGTTTTACTATCCCAAACACATCAATTACAGTAAAATACATTATAATTAAACTCACCAAAGTACCTTATTGTAAGCCCAAGGAGTGTCACCACCTCATCTTAGGCTAGTTTATTAATTCATTCTCCATTCACTAGAAATTTCTTTCTTTTTAATACTTCTCTTGCTTTAGCTACTTGTTTTTCTCCAAGCATATTATGTCCTTTGTGTGAGTCTTCAACAACATTTAACAAAGTAGTAACTAAGTTAAATAGAGAAGCAACTTAAGTATGATTCTTAGCAATGGCAATAAGTGTAAGCTATAAATAATGAGTAAAATAATGAACGTAATATGCAAATAAATTTTCTTTCAAAATTAACAATGACAACAAGTGTGAGCTGTAAATAATGAGTAAAACAATTGACGTAATATGCAGATAAATTTTCTTTCAAAATTACTTTTAAGATAACTAAATTCACCTTATGTATTACTGGCACCATCATAAGCTTTTTCATGATTCCTAAGAATACTTAACTCATAGTTATGAAGTAGTGATTCAATTACAATCTTCTATAATAAAATAGTAGTGTGACCAATATATACTATGCCAAGAAAAAGGTCAACAATACTCCCTTTTTTATTCATAAAACATTAAGCAAGATAAATTAATTCTTTATTAGATATATCATGTGACTCATCAATAAAAATAGTAAAGAGTTCATCTCCAAAATCACTAATAACAATATTAACAATTTCAAAGATAGCAACATTGATAATATCTTTTTTTAATATTAAGAGTAGTCAATCGATTTTTCTTAGGAGCATTTTGCAATGCAAGATTATTTATTATCTCACTGTGATTAGATAGAAACTTGAGAAGTTCAAGGAAATTACATTAATTAGAAGAACTAATTAATTCAATGTGACCATGAAAAGCGAACCCTTCCTTCAAAAGAAATTGATTACAATAAATTGATGTAATTAAGCGACTTCAGTGTATGTCACAAACTTATTTACATTGATTAAAAATAACAACTTAGATATGTTAATTTTGATTCATCAAATCTTTATACTTATTCCAAGTAATACTATAAACATTACTAGGATCACCAACATGAGCCAAGAGTCTCTCTCTTATTACAATTTGTAAATCCTTTTGTAACAAATATATTTCCACCTGATTGCTTCACATAATTAAGTCTAAAGAGATAACAACATAGGCAAAAAGTAGAATTTTTTTCTATGCTAAATTCTAACCAATTACAAAATTCATCACAACTTAATTAACTTGCTCAAACTAATCCTAATAAAGCCTACATATATAGCTATTGAATGTAAGGCTAGATGTTATGATATTCAAAAATTGGTTGGATAGATTAAATGTAAAATTTAATGGTCAATCTAACTGATTAACTTAAACCAACATGTGCATAGACAGTAGGACTTTCAAACACATACACTTATTTTCTTGTGTCCATGAATATATCGCTCAATTAGTAGTAAGTTTTTATCTTTATATCAATCAATCTTAAAATATCTCTTATTTCATTTAAAAATTCTTGATTGTTTGGCACACTTTTATCTCTTGTAACTAATAGTGAGTATAATTTGGCCAAAAGTAAACAAACCAATCAAATCAACTAAATTCAATTCGTTTCTTCAATCATTAAGGTGGTGCTTGCAACAGTGTGAGAGAAGTGCTTTTGTGCTTTCTAATGTATATAAGCACTTTTAAGTTATTTGGGGTACATATAGGCCCGTTTAAATGGGCTTATTTCTAAAAAAGTGCTTTTTTTTATTAAAAAAACACTTATGGTCTAAAATAGACCATTTATATAAGTTTCTTGAAAAAAAGAAGTAAAAACAATCAATTTTATGCTTTTTTAAGCTATTTCAAACCGATTTTGAAATATGCTTTTGTAATAAAAGGGAGAGAAAATTATTTTGGGACAAAAATGTCCCCACATAATTTCAAAATGACCATTTCATCCTTATAAAAATCAGCCCTTTTTTTTGCATCTGGCCATCATTCTTCTTCCCATCGTTCAGTTGCTACTCACTAAGCCTTTGACTGACAAACCAGATCGATGAAGCATGTAGCAAGGTTTGGCTTCAAAATTGTTGTCCAGCCATAGATTGATGAGGGTGAAGCCGATGAAGGAAAATTGCAGACCGATCATAACTTTAAGGGTATTGGGTTTGACTATGCTCCAAGATCGACTAGATTCGATTGCAAAATCATCTTCAAGCTAGTTTGTATCTAACGAGTTGCTCAAACCCTTAGTTTTCTTTTTCCTCAATTTAGCTACCCCCATAATTGCCATCTAAACCTGCCTGCCAAATCTCTTATTGACTTCCCTCTTTATCTCCGATTTAAGATTGGAAGCTAAGATGAAAGCTATGAGGCCTCCAAATCATCAAACACAACAATGACGTATGCGTTTGCCTTCAAATCTACGCCTTAGAGCCTTATCTCTCAGCAATCTAGCCTTCATTAGCCACCATCCTCGCCTTCAGCTCGGCCGCATTCATCTAATTGTGTTCACCCATTGTTTTCCTCACGATTCTCACTACTCTGTTTCTCTCTAATATTTTTGTTCTTTTTTCTCTTCTCTTGCAAAACCCAAAAAGAGAAGGAAAGCAAAAATAAAAGGTCCTTCATTGTAATTTTACAAAAAGGTACTTTTATTTTTTACATCCAAACAATTAAAACATTATCAAAATGTGCTTTTAAGAAAACCACTTCTAAAAAAATACTTCCAAAAAAAGTTTATCCAAACGGGTTATAACTTTTGATTTTCTTATTTAAGCAGAAAAAAATAGAGTACAAGCTAATTTATAATGTTCGTGGAATTTCTACAAATAAGTAGAAGCTGTTTTGGAGGCTTTTGTCCTAAGATTTTTTTTTCTTAATTACTCATTACTCTTACCATAGTAGAAAGTTTGTCCTTGGCCCTCATCTTTGGCGTTTGCCTTCATCGATAGCAACACTTATTGTCTAGCCATTAGATCACCAACACTGGCTTGCCTGGTGACGTTGACCATGTCTTGCCATCACTTAACTACTATCGTCATCATTGCGAGAGCCTAAAGAAAAGAAAAAAAAAACCTAAACTTTCTCCTTTGCTCCATTTTGTTTGTACATCTCAATGTTTCTTTCTAATCTAGCAAGGGACAAGGGCGGAGTGGGTTGACCCGAGGTTGGCGGCAAAGTTGGAGTTGTGTTACAACTTTGATTGTGGCGGAGGCTATGACAGAGGCTACAACCGGGGGCAGTTGCTGCAGTTTACTACGACGAAAGCTACAAAAAAGGGCAATTTAAAACCGGCAAATGCGACAATGGTGGTGCAACGTGCGGTGAGGAGCATAAAGGGCCTGAAACTAGGAAATATTCTAACTAGGATGTTGATTAATGGGGTTTTGCAGAGGCAAGCTAAATTGGGCTTTCTTTCTCCTGAATACACAGACAAATTTCGGCATGTTGGTCTTTTTAAAGCAAAAGTTTCTCTAATAATAAATTAAAAAAATTATATTATAATACGTATTTTATTGATTTCAAAATTTTTTAAATACATTTTATAACTTAACTTTGAATTATATTTCACTTTCATCCACAGTTATTTAAAATTCCCATTTCTCATTTTATATAATTTTTACAAACACCCCTAACAAAGGAATTTTTGATTAAATCATAATGGTTCAGTTTTAAATGCTTTGATTTGCTTGGCGGGTTGGAACTTTTAAGATCGGTTTTTCGAGTAAACTCACCTATTTGTCTGTTTGTATTGATAATAATGCCCAGTGCGCTAGCCCTGCTGTGCTAGAAGAGTTGCACTTCGCCTTCCGTTCTGTTACCCTTCTATCGGGTTGTGCGGTCTCTGCCCTGCCGACTAACAGCCGCCGCCAGCGACGCCTACAAGTCCGCATCCGGCCTTTCTGAGCTCAATCCTCTCTCGGTCGGGCCACTTACTCAGTCACTCTGACTCACGCCCAATATCAATCTCGACGCAACTACTGCTCGATCATCCCTTCGACATTCGACCCTGGTCTTTCTCACAATAAAGGTATTATTTAGGGTTTGTTTTTCTAAGTTCGAATTGGAGTTTCGCCTACTTCTCTACGATCTGTCCTATTCGAACTAGGTTTTTACTTTAAAGTTCAATTTAGGGCTATTAAGTTCGAAGTAGGATTTTTATATTCCATTCAGCTTTTAATTTCATTCTGCTTTCTGCTTCTGTTCCGTTTAGGAGGCATAAAAATTGACACTACGAAACTAGTTAATAATCTGCTGAGACTTGCAGATTATATTAAGTACAAGTTCTTAATGCTGTTAAAATTTTAGTCAGGTTCTTTCAGTAGCTTTAAAGCTTGTAATTTCTTTGGAGAAGTAAATCTGATGGCTCATTGTTTTGGATGCAAACTGTGGACGGAAGAGGTTCGCCAGTCTTTTTCAGACTTGGATAAATCCCCTTTCCTAGCTTTGGTTCTTCTAATGATAGTCCTATTTCTGGAAAAAAGAAAATAAAAATAAACAGTAAGTTGTAAGTGCTCTTAAATTGGGTTTCTTTTTATGTCTGATTCATTCCTCTGTCATTCTGGATAACGGAAACTGGTGCATTACTTTAACTAACGGATCGAGGAATCAGCCACTGTGGCCTGTGGAGTAGTCAAATTTGAAGCCTAAAGATACCTTATTTTTTTAAACAATGCATAAGCTATATTTCAGGCCATTTCATAGTAATTGTTGAGATGATAATTTTTTAGACCTCAAGTTATAAGGGAATACGCCCCAAATGTTTACTAGAATGAAGAGCAATTGGGGAGGATAAAATTAGTCTTTCAGATTCTCATTTGAGAAATCAGGACTGCAAATAGAAATGCAATTTTTCCCCTTTTTATTTGTTTTGGCAAGTGGTGTTTGGTACTCTGTTTAGTTTGAGATTTCTGGTGATTGGTCTGAGTTTATAAACTATTTAGTGGAGCTAGCTGTAATTCCATGTAACAATTTCACGATTTGGTGGAACTAGCAAAGGAATATTTGCTGCTTATACTTGAAGGTGGCTGAGGTTTTTAGTCAGGCAAATGCTTATTGCTGTAAATTAATTTTTTTCTCCGAATCATAATAATTTTGATATGATATTCTGAAATGCGGTTATGTTTTAGGTATGTTAGCTTTTCCCAGTCTTCTTAAATTGGTTCTGTTTATTTATCAAAACTTCTTTGTTTTAGAATTCATTCCTAAATAAAAAAGGTAGAGTTAAAACATCACATAAAAGATTCAATGTTGAAACCACAGGTTCTATCTGTGATTTATGAAAATGTTTTTACAAGTGTAAACCCTTCTTCTGACCTAAAAGGTCTAGGAATGATCTGTTTTTGAAATCTAGAAACAAGTCCTATGTGTTTGTTGTGCTAGTGAGAAGGGTTTAATATTCATTCCCAAAAAATATTACCTTTAAATCCTCCAGTGGGGTTCTCTATAAGACTCAAAGATGAGCTAATGTATAAATATTAAGCAGCTTTGCAGCAGTCGGTGGAACTTTTCTTATAAAAAGAGTGTATGTAAAGGCTAAGCATGTAGTCACTTGAGTCACTTAGTTGCTAGTTTGGAATTCTGGCAAAAGTGATTTCTGCTTAAATTATTACCAGAAGACATGTATCTGCAATATTTGTAATCTATATGCATATTAATGTTTATATATTCTTGGTTGACATAAATTCTAACAAAATGCATAGTTGTGGTTTTTAGTGGTCCTCTTCCCTCATGCAATCCATCTGTGTTGCAATAAGTTCTTTACTAGGTGATGTACATAGTTATGTGAACAATTTTTTATAAACTCTTGTAGAAGTCTCCAGATTATGATGGTAAATCTCGGAGAGGGAAAATCAGAACTCAATATTGGATAGAAGAAGAGACAACCTTAAGTAGCTGAGAGAGATTTTTGGTATCTCTCACATAGCCTGCACTGCTTTGTTAGGTAACATGTCTTGTAATCTATAAGGTATGCATTAACTTACAAAGCCAATATTAATGATACATTAGACTTTGCATCATTGTGTGAATAAAAATATGAATTAAAATATATGCATAATACGTTAAACTTTGCATCTTCGTGTAAATAAAAATATGAATTACAAGATATGCGTAATCCTAGTTCAACCCCTCACTAGGATTTATGAGAGCACATGGTATCCTCTGTGCTACTACGATTTCTCACTTGATATACTGATCTCTCTCATAATTAACTATAACTCTCTCATACCAATTATGATCACGTTACTAAATTCTGAATGTGGACTAACAAGGACTTGTCAATTTCTTTCTTCCAGATAAGGCTTTGGAACCTTTGATTAGTGAATCTCCTACCAGTACAAATCTTCAATGGCACATCCTCTAGCTCTCAGTTTGACTTCTACTGGTGTCCTCAACTTTGGCTTGACTCCTCGGACCTATGTATCATGCAGAAAAGGTGGTGCGTCTGTTTTAAGATCATCAACTAGGAGACTTAGTGTTCGAGCTGTCCAAGAGAATGACAGGCCTCGACGGTTGGTTGATATTGTTCGACTTGTGCCAGAGATATCCAAAAATTACTTTAGGAGCCCTTCTAGGAGGGCACTTTTCGGGGAATTGCCTTATTGGGTGGGTTTTATGTGGCACAGACAATCTCTCTATCTTTTGGAGTAATATCGGTCAATGATGTAATTGCTGCAGTAGTATGTGTCCTCCTTACAGAGTATGTGACTAAGTTCTATTACAGCCAGCCAAAGGTGACCTTCCCCCTTGCTCTCCTGAATAATTTCAAAATGGGTTTCACTTATGGTCTCTTCATAGATGCGTTTAAACTTGCCAGTTAAGTTATAAGGAAAGAGATTTGCTTTCTTGACCATTATGATTTCCTGTAGTTTCTTCCTGCATGGATTCAATCATGAAAACCATCTCCAACTTTTCCCTCCTATGTTGTTGAGTGGCCATTTGAAACCCTTCAGCTTCCTGCTTCTTGATCGATAATTCGTGTCTACCTCATCTTTCTTTGCATTGCTGATTTTCTCCATGCTAGCTATTTCTTATGCCTTTTTGGCAATTTGCCTGTGGAATTGTTTGGAAAGGTACCACTTAGCTTGATTACATTTTTCTCCCAACGCCTTGGCCCTCAAAACCTTCCTTTCATCTCTCCATATAGAGAGGGCTTGTATTTCTGTTGTCCGATGCCAGGAACAGAAATTTTGTTTGCTTCTAATGTGTATATTTTAATATTTTTATATATGTGAACATTCATAAGCTTTAACAAACTACCATGTCTGTGTTGCTGCTTTTACATAGGGCTCTTTTCCATATGGAAACATGGTAAGCTAGGTTTTGAATTTGTACTCATTTTTATTTAATTTTTGACTGCATCACAAATGTTCTGTAATTTTCTTTATTTGTAATTCTAATTGTCAAGATATGCTCTATTTGGGCTATTGCTATTTTGTTTTCATGGTGAAATTTGGATATGAACTCGAGTAGGAAAAAGAGAAAGATATCGTTTAGGATCACTACCACTCACTAAATATAATAAGGATCTTTTCTTTTCTTTTTCTCATATGGTTAAAAGTCGTAAATAACACAGTATAGCGACTATATTTGTCTATAAGCTACATTAATAACTATTTTGCCCATTATTTTCCCCCCTTTTCTCTTCTCTATCCATTCTCTCTCCCTTAACAGACTCTCCCTCGAACTCCGCTGGGTTTACAAAGAAACATCAAGAGAAAATGTCAAGTGTATGACAAATTTATGTTAATTTGTTGTTTGTTTTTTATAATTTATCTTATACTTAAAAATATTTTGTTGTATGCATTGAAATAATAACCCCCGCCCCCCGGGGGGGGGGGGGGGGGGGGGGGAGCAGATATGTCTTCATTGATAATAAAATCTGGATCAAAATTTTTAAAATAGATCTAGATCATATAAGTAGTTGGTTGATAATGCTCTATTGTGGTGGTGTTGCATGTATGCTGATTGTAATGAGAACACAATCGACTGAGTTCCATGAACGGTTTTAACTAAGGCATGCTGAGGAGGCACGATTAAACCTGAGGAAAGCAAGCTACAGTTGAAGGCATTTTACTAGTTTTGGGGATGGCTCAAGTCATAGATAAAGGGTTCAGGAGATTACAAAGCTGAAGAAGGCCTTTATGGTACTAGGGGCCATGATTGATTTCAACAAGATGGACACATTCAACAAGTATGAGAAGGGCCACTCTTCCAAGCCTAGACATAAGGAGTTTAGTGTAGGAGAGAGGGACAAGGAGCAAGCAAAGAAGCATTGAAAGCCTCCACAAGCAAAGTAGTACCTAGGAAAGGGAAGTCCAATCTAGAGGAGTGGGGCAGGGAGCGATAGCCTTTAATCTGCTTATTGTGCCTGTAGGGCTAGGGATTGCCCCAACAAAAGCAAGCTAGGAGCCCTAGTGAAGCAAGATCAGGTACAGCAGTCGAAAGAAGAGGCCATCCTAGATGGTTTTGCGGATCTTTGGAGCCTTGAATGTCTAAGCCCAGCCACCTACAAAGGAGCTGATGTATGTAGACATTAGCATTGGCGGAAGGAACCTCAATGCACTGGTGCACATAGGTGCCTCAAAACCTATTTATGTCCAAGAAGGTGGCGGAGGCACTTGGACTTAAAATGGAGGAAGGGACAAGCTGGCTAAAGATGATAATGTCCAAAGAGGTTCCTGTAACCAGCATAGCCAGAGGTATAACCATCTGAATGGGGGCGTGGTCTGACAAAGATAATATCGAGGTAATGTGGATGGATGATTATGATGTTGTGTTGGGCTTACATATCAATGACAGGATCAACGCTTTAGTAGTAGTAATTGTTTGGCGGTGCTCGACCAATGATGGCAATGTAATATGCCCAGTTGATGTCTGCTATTGCAAGCCGAGGAAGTATGCTTTCTCATACATAGCTTTCCAAGGGCATTGGGAAAGGCAATGTTGCTTTCTGGCCGTGTGGTAAGAAGTGACAACAAGGGGAAGTGTATGACTTTACCCGAAGTTGAGAAGGTGTTTACAGCTTACCAAGTTTTGATATTGCCCAAACTGCCCCAAGCTATGCCACGAAGAAAGAGGTTGATCACCGAATAGAATTGGTACTCAAAGCTTAGCCAACAGTTGCAACACTCTATTAAATGGCTCCGCCAGATTTGGAGGAGATGTGGATATAGCTTCAGTAGTTACTGGATGACGGTTTTATTTACGCCTTCAAGGCACCATCCAGGGCTATGGTGCTAATCCAACAAAGGCTCAATGGTTCATTTGTTTTTGTAATGATTACCCGCATTCAACAAGCTAAGTGTAAAGAACAAACACTTAATCCCATTGATCAGGACTTTTTTGATCAACTAGGAGAAAAGCATGCTGGTTCACAATGCTAGACTTGGGAAGTGGCTACTTTAAAGTAAGGATAGCTGAACGGGATTAGCTCAAGATAGCATATGTGACTTGGTATGACTCTTTGGAGTTCTTGGTTATGCTGTGTGATGTTACAAATGCTCTAGTCACATTCTTCAACTTCATGAATGAGGTATTTCAACTGTTAACGAGATTAGTGTATATAGCTGGACTTTGGAGGACCATGTCAAGTACTTGGCTAACACTTCTGCACAGTCGAAGTTGCCTTTTCTAGGCCACATTACAGGACGTGGCTAGATGAGGATGGATTTGGGAAAATCAAGGCAATCTTGGATTTGCTGCCATTGACGAAAGTTATGAAGTTAAAGGTCTTTCTTGGGCCTTACTAACTACTCTTGGAGATTCATCTGGAGGTACGCAAGCATAGAAACACCCTTTATAGTCATGTTGAGGAAAGGGTTCCAACGAGAGACCAGTCTAAGAGAAGCCAAGCATTGTTCAATGCGCTGAAGCAAGCAATGATGTAAAAACTCATGCTTGGCTTGCCTAACGTTTTCAAGTTGTATGATGTACAAACAAACGTGGCCGTACAAACCAGTATGATGACATTGAGCTAGCCTACTCGGCCATCCGAACCATCTCACCACCATATACCTAGACTATTCCATTTCTATTGATTATGCAGCTGGAAGAACAAGAATACCAGAAAGTCCATAGGCAAGCTAAACAGAAAGTCCTATGGCACCTTCTGATTCTATATATATATATATATATATATATATGTATGTATGTATGTATGTATAGTGCTGGGGATGGTATGGGTCCTATCAAAAGTCCCTACATCATAATCCCTTATATTTTTAGTAGTGCAAATTCCTAACCTCTAATACAACTGCTATGATCACTTACAGGAAGCTTTCGAATCCAAACAAGTTAGCATATTTGTTGCCTCGATAAGCTATTTACCCTGCATAACGACATGCTTCTTGATTCTCAGGTGATTAAAGCTTTATTTGAACGAGGCGTTGGTCACGTCATAGCATCCCAAGCAACATAGCGCAGCTGAAGCAAGCAAGCATAAAACCGAACACAAGGCCAAAATGGTCCACATGCAGATTGTCCGCTGGTGTTTCGACGATGCTAGAATCGTCGGAACACCTTCTCTCATTACGTTGAGACGGTTGAAGCTTTTTGATTCAGCCTTCTCTATATTTCTTCTCTCTTGTTCTATATCCTTCACCAGAAAAGATGCAGCTTTGGGGATTTAAATGAAGCTACCAGAAGCATTGAGCTCGCCCCTTTTTTAACTAAGCTGGCTGTTCTTCAAGTAACACACCCAATAGGGAAGAGAGAGGTGTGACGGACACTGAAAAATAAGGGTGATGCTCCCTTGAGATCGGTTGGTTCAAATCGGTCTAAACTAACTTTTGCCAGTTGGACAAAAACATCAAACCCTATCCACTCATTGAACCCATGGCTCAAAACCAAAATCATAGTTTAAGGTAATTAACCAACTATTTGGCCTTGGTTCATTGCACGGTTCAACTCTTTGAACCAAAACTTAGAAGGCTGAGTAGAAATAACTGAAACTAGGATTCCTAATTCCTGTTGGTCTATCTACCTTTTAAGATCGAACTTTGTCTGACACTCGTATCAACTCAGAGAGTTTCTAATGGATCAACACTAACCAAAACACTTGACTTTTAGATGAATTTCACCAAGTCATATGAGCTTTGTGGGCGTTGTGTGTGATCCCTAAGTTTCACTATTAGCTAGTAGTGGTACCACACTTAATAGCACCAAGAGTGCCTACAGTTGGAGATCAACGTCCATCAATAAGCTTGTGAGCCTTAATAATAGGTGAAAATAATATGGGTGAACCAATTTTGTTTATAATTTACCATGTGAGTATAATCATTTCATTAGTTTCTTCAAATAACACTATAAGTAGTGGATTTCTAATGAACAGATTCTGTCAAAGAAGGAATAATTTTTGTCAGAAATGTCCCTTTTTGACGGAATTTTTGATAGACATACTAGCGTCAGAAAGATAGTTATCGAAAATGAATTTTGATAAAAAATGCTTTTCGTTGGAAAATTTTTGACAGACATACTAGCGTCAGAAAGATAGTTATCGGAAATGAATTTTGATAAAAAATGCTTTTCGTTGGAAAATTTTTGACAAAAAGAATCTGTCGGTGAAAAAAATTTTGTCAGAATTTTTGAAGGATATTAATGAAATTTCTAACAAACATTGACAGGGTATTTGTTGTATTTTCCAACGGAAGCAACAAGATTTTAGATAGAATTTTTGACAAGTATGTCGAAAATTTTGACAAATTTTCCGGTGGCCATGGGTAGAAATTTTGACAAACTTTTTGGTGGTTTTTGCTACAAAGACTAACAAATTTTTCCAATGGAGATTGCATAATTTTCAATGTTTCTACCAAATTTTTCAATGGCATTTTCGACAGAATTTTCAAGCACATTTTTATTTATTTTTCTTGTATTTATATTTTTTTGATTTCTATATTATTTTTTCTATTTTCTGTTTTAATAATTTATATATTTTTTATATTTCCAAATCTATTTTATTGAATTTTTTATATTTTAAGTTTTTGAATATATGTATTAAATTAGTAATAACTATACATAAAGTATTGAAATTTAAATATTTCAAATTCTATTAATAAAATAAAAAATACATTGAAATAAAAAATACAAATGTGTCCTAAAATAAACAAAACTTATAAACTAGTGGTCGATGTTAGTCTTGTCCAATGTGTCATCTTTATCCAATGCGTGTTTAAGAATCAATAATGATGACGTCCATGTATTAGCTCCATATGGTCAAAGAGATGACCAAAGATATTGCTCAGATCTCTGCAATGAGCACTACATTAAGAAAAAAGAAAATCATAGAAAGCGTATTTTAACAAAATAGCAAAACACAAAAGCCACCAACTAATATAAAAAATTTTTTTAAAAAATCATATTAAAGATACATAACAATGCATATAGAATAGTTATAAAAAAATAGAGAAAATACGACAATATATATATATATATATCAGTAAAGCAAACAAAAGATAAAGTTGATGAGACTAAGAGCAAAAATAAAAATATAAGTGCTTGGTTAGGCATAGAGGAAATAAAGTAGTAGAGGCACAGTAATAGAGTAGAGACAATGACTAAGCATGACAAAGCAGATTGAACCAGAAGATGGTTGACTGGCGGCAACAATGGCGGAGAAAGGCACGGCGAACGGCGACACCAAAGAATGGATGGGAGTGAGATTGAAGAGAGAAAAAGTTGTGAGTGAAAATGGAGCAAGGAAAGCTTTTAAAAGCACATTTCGAATGGCCAAATTGTTGGAAAATAGACACAAATCCCAAATCCGGCGACAAACCTTATTTCTTACAAATATTAGACTTATTGTAGGACTTTGTCTATAGGAAACAAAAATTAAAAAAAAAAATTGATTTTTTGATAGGTTTTCTGATGGCCAAGCTATGAAAAATTAGGACACAAATCCCAATATCCTGTCAAAAACCTCATCTTTGATGGCATTTTCAATGGTTATAAAAAGAAATTCTGAAAATTCAATTTTTCAATGACTTTTTCAACAGTAACAAAAAATATTAAAAAAATTTTATTCTTGGACTACTTTCCCATGGATAATAAAAAAATTTTAAAAATTTCATTTTCAAACATCGTTTTCAACGATAAAAAAAAAACTAAAAATTTGATATTTCCATTGCTTTTCCATCACTAACAAAAACAATTTTAAAACTTATTTTTTGATGGTTTTTTCAAGGTCAAGCCATCGGTAATTGGAAAACAAATTCCAATATCCTGCCAAATAAGTCATTTTCAATGGCTTTTGTAACGGTAACAAAAATTTTTAAAATTTTACTTTTTGATGGGTTTTTCAACTGTCACAAAAAAATGTTTAAAACTTTAATTTTTTGACGACTTGTTCGATAGCAAAAAAATTTTGAAAATTATATTTTCCAATAGCTTGTCCAACGAATATTTCTATCGTAATAAAAAAATTTAAAAATTTAATTTTTTGAGGTCATTTTCAATAGTAACAAAAAAATTCTAAAAGTTCGTTTTTCGAAGGCTTTTCTACTGGTAATAAAAAAATTTAAAAATTCTATTTTATGATAGCTTTTTTGATGGTAACAAAAAGTTTTAAAAATTCAATTTTTTGATAGCTTTTTCGACGATAACAAAAAATATATAAAAATTTTGTTTTTTGACAGCTTTTTCTATAGACTTTCTATTGATAAACAAAAAAAAGTTTAAAAATTCCTTTTTCCAATGGATTTTCTGTTTGTAATAAAAAAATATTTAAAAATTCTATTTTTCAATGGTTTTTTAGACGACAGCAAAAAGAATTCTAAAGGTTTGATTTTTTGACGGCTTTTCTGACATCTTTTCCGTTTGTAACAAAAAATTTTAAAAAATTTCATTTTCAAATTATTATTACTAATTTGAATTTCTTATAATTAACTTTTGTTATTATAAGTTTTTTTTATCATTACAATTTTATTGTATTATAACTTATAATGTTGTAAATTAATTATAATTATTAAAAATTAATAATAATTCTATAATAACTAATCAAAAATTATAACTTATATAATGATTTATAATTAATAGTTATTGTAAATTAATAATAATAATTCTATAATAACTAATAAATAGATGGTAACTTATAAATTTATTATATAATAACTTATAATTCTATCAATTCATTATGCTTATGACAACTAAGAAATAAATTATAACTATAGCTTTATCATATAATTACTTATAATTCTATATATTCATTATGGTAATTAGAAATTAATAATAATAAAATATAATAACTAATGTATAGATTATAACTTCTAAATTTATCATAAAATAACATATAATATTATAGAAATTGATTATAATAATTAGAAATTAGAAATCATATTACTATAATAAATAACAGATATTATAACTTATAACTTAATTATAATAATTCTATAATAACTAATAAATAGATGATAACCACCCCGAGAAGGCAAACATGGTCATCGATACTTTGAATAAGAAGTTTATGGGGAGTTTAGCTCATATTGCTCCTAGGAGACGATCTTTGATAGCGGCCTTACACAGTTTGGAGAGTAATGGAGTACAGTTAAAGGTGAAGGATACTAGATAGTTACTAACCCAGTTGTATATATAATCATCTTTGATAAACAGGATCAATGAGGATTAAGGGAGGGGTGCCAGCTTATGTAAGTTGAGAGGGGAAGTTTAGGCGGGCAAGAACACCGAGTTCCAGGTTAATTCAAAGGGGGTACTATGATGTAGGGGCTGAATGTGTGTGCCTGATATGGGTGATCTAAGGGGAATGATACTAGTAATGGCGCACAGTTCCATATACACTATTTATCCTGGCACCACCATGATGTACTAGGACTTAAGACAATTTTATTGGTGGGAAGGGATGAAGAGAAATGTGGCCGATTTTGTGTTTAGATGCCTGACCTATCAGTGGGTAAAAGCTGAGTATTAGAGACCAACAGGGTTGCATCAATAGATCAAGATACTAGAATGGAAATGGGAGGGTATTGCCATGGACTTCATGACTCGATTACCCCGCACCTTCGAAGGTTATGACTTCATATGGATTGTTGTGGATCAATTGACCAAGACCACACATTTCCTCCCAATGAAGACAACTTATAGTGTATGTTAGTATGTCCAACTATACTTGGATGAGCTAGTGGGATTACATAGGATGCCTCTGCTTATTATCCCTGATTGAGAATCCCAGTTTATGTCCCAGTTATCAATCTAGCATCCAGATAGCCCCATTTGAGGCCTTGTATGGCAGATGGTGCAAATCTCTGATGGGCTGGTTTGAGGTGCGAGAGTTAAGTCTTTTCAGACCATATTTGGTTTGGGATGTGGTGGATAAGGTCGAATTAATTAGAGATAGATTGTTTACGACACAGAGCAAACACAAGGCATATGTGGACCACCGACATCGTCTATTAGAGTTTGCTGTCGAGGATTACATATTTCTAAAGGTCTCATTGATGAAGGGTGTGGTCAAGTTCGACAAGAAGAGTAAGCTCAGTCCCCGTTACATTGACTCTTATAAAATGTTGGAACAAGTAAGGGCTGTGGCTTATCGTTTGGCACTCCCTTTAAATTTGTTGATAGTGCATCTTGTATTTCATGTTTCCATACTAGGAAAGTATGTGCTTGACCCGTTGCACGTAATTGCGTCACAGGATGTCCAGCTAGACCAGGATTTGTTGCACAAGGAAGAGCTGATGGCTATATTAGATAGATAGGTGAAGTAGCTTCGCTTGAAGGAAGTGTTCTTGGTAAAGGTGTTGTGGAGAAGTTGGACCTTGGAGGAGGCCACCTGAAAGTCTAAAGAGATCATGTGTAGTAGATACCCTCACTTATTTGGTATATGATTATTCTCTTATGTTAAAATTTGGGGACCAAATTTTTGTAAGGGAAGAAGAATGTTGTCATGCCCCGAACCTCGGACTTGTGATCGGCACTAGGGACCTCGACCCTAGTAAGTCTCAACACATCAGTTAAAATCTGAAAGTACATATCATACACCAAATATAACAATACAACAAATAAATCATCCAGGATCCTGTCTGAGAGTACAAGGAAGCTATTTTATAATACAATAAAGAACAGACACAAAATGAAGTGCCCGTACATCCTTCAAATCCTCCGAGAGTCGCTTGAAAACTGGCACGCTACTTGAGATGAGGACAGCAACCCAAATTTGAAAAATTTAAAAACACTGAGTTGCGAAACTCAGTGAGTATAGATGATACCTAATCTATGCATGTTGGGATATTTATCACGCCACAAGTCCAAAAGTATACATATACAATGAGCAATATAATATCAAAACACATATGTGAGATATCAACATAACCAATTATCACATCACATCACTGGGCCAGTATATACTCTCCACACGCTACGGTAGCACATTATTCGTCGAATGAGCCTTTAGCCACACAACTCATCTCATCACCAGACCAAGGTACTCCCTGCACGCTACTGCCCTCCGTCCATTAGCTGAGCTTGCCATCCCATATCCAATCGTCATATCACATCATTGGGCCAGTGTACTCTCTATACGCTACGTCAGCACATCGTCCGCTGGATGAGCCCTTAGCCACACAACTCATCTCATCATTGGGCCAAGGTACTCCCCGCACGGTACAGCCCATTGTCCGTTGGCTGAGCCTGCTATCCCATATCCAATCCTCATATCACATCACTGGGCCAGTGTACTCCCCACATGCTACGGCAGCACACTGTCCGCTGGATGAGCCCTTAGCCACACAACACATCTCATCGCTGGGCCAAGGTACTTCCCACACGCTACGGCCCACCGTCTGTTGGCTGTGCTTGCCATTCTATATCCAATCCCCATATCACATCACTGGGCCAGTGTACTCCCCACACGCTATGGCAGCACATCATCTGCCGTATGAGCCCTTGGCCACACAACTCATCTCATTGTCGGGTCAAGGTACTCCCCGCACACTACGGCCCACTGTCCGTTGGCTGAGCTTGCCATCCTAGACACATCACATCACAAGACTCCTGTCTCATCTTCTCACGATTGGAGCAATCCACCGTCTTAACGATCAGGAGAATCAAAATAGTGCACATTAGATCTGCGGCCTCTACCGCCCACGACCCCTACCGCCTCACAAGATACTCAAGCCAATTCACCACTAGACGCTACGGATCACCGTACTCTAGCCGAGTCCTTCCATCCCCAAATCTCATTATAAGATACCATCCTCACAAGTAAGTAAAAAACAGGTATACATATGCATATACAGTTCATATCTCAAAAACCAATATCATATCCTAACATAGCTCACTGACAGTTTATAAAACACATAACACATATCCCAAGTATACATATAATCAAAATACAGTTTTCAAATCACATAATCATCATGTCAGAAAACTACAGTATAAAAACACAAGCATAGAGAGAGTATCATCACTCACCGTACAAGGGCTGAACAAAAAGAACTCCCGATCACCCTCACCCGACTCGCTTATCTAGACACGCCTCCATCGGCGCACAAGAAACGAGCTCGATAGCTCAAAACGGGGCTCAAATCCTGTCCTGACACTTAGGCACGCATCTCGAGACACCATCGCCCATCACTTAGGCCCACACAACTCACTAACACTCACCAAGTTTACTCAACAACTCTTAAACAAAAGTGAACCAGCCTCCTCAACCCTCAAACCATAGTGAACCAGCTTCCAAAACTCCCTAACTGGCCTCAACCAGTCTAAACTACTTCAAGCTCAACTAGATCGGCCACGAAACCCTCAAAATCATATTCAAAAGGCCCAAATATTCTAAGAACCGACCTGAACTGGCTAAAAAGGCCCTAAACCAGTTCTGAACCGAGCCAAGAACCCTAATCTTAAGTATTGGCACACTGAACTAAGCCCAGTTCACCTTAAACTAGCCACCCAAAAACACCAAACCACAAGGCTAGTTAGATTTCATCATTTTGAATCAACAACTGGTTCAACCTCCTCAAGAACAGGCCTAAAAACAGTGAATCGGTCGCCTGACAAGCATTTCACTAAATCGGTTGGTTCACCTTGAACCGACCACCCAAAAATTTTCAAACCCACCTAGTCTGATAGCCCTTATCCCCCTGGACCAGGAATAGGTCCACTTGCCCAAAAAATCGGCCGAAACAGCCTTGAACCAATTGGTCAAACCCTCGGTCAAACCTAGCCAGTTCACCTTCCTAAAACCCTAATCCAACTATTTCAGTTTATTTAATCCCCCTATTATCCCAATCAACCCTTATCTTTTCCCATACTATCCTCGAGAATAGCATATCCCCAAATTTGTTCAGTCAACTCAGACGGTTTGACTCACCTCAACACTCAGAATGCTGAGTTAACTCTTTAAGTCAACTCGGCCCAACTCACTAGGCCTAACCGACTTGGGCCAGCCCGCGGCCCAGGCCCAGTTCCCTTTTTCAACTAGGCCGAGCCTGGCCCAACCCAGCCTGGCCCATCCGAGACGAGACCTAGACCCCTTCTGAGTCCTTTCTCTTCACCCGGCAACCTAGGTCTTCAAACCCGATTGCCTGTAACTTTCAGCAGACTGGAAAAACAAAGAAAAAACCAAGATAACATGGCTCAGCTCGATCGATCAAGACTGAAGCTTGTAGAACACACTCCGGCAAGCCTCACTAGACCGTTCAATCAGTAGAAAAAAGCTATTCAAAAGCCAAAAGCCCATGAAAAATTCGGTCGACCATCCGTCAACTCTACTGGCCAAGAAATCTCCAAATCCTCTCATTTATTTCTCTATAACCCCAAATTGATTAAGGGCTTCAACGCAACAGACAAAAACAAATTTAAAAGCTCGATTTAATCAAGCTAACTACTCCAAATGATTACGGTATGGCTTCAACAGTAGCTCGGTTCACTGTTCATGATAGGAATTTCTGTCAAATTGCAACATAGTCCTTCGACTTTGGTTCCTCTTCAAATAAGTCCCTGGCAAACTTCCACTTAAGCCCCCTCAAAATTTCAATTCTTGCAATAAGACCCTCAACCTTAATAAAATGAAAAATTGGGTCATTACATTCTCCACCCTAAAAATAGGTACATCTGAAAACAAACAATGTGTAGCCTTCAAATATCATACTATAATTGTACCCATGGTCATCGCATCTGACACTTGAGCATCCTGACGTGTCAGTGCATACACTCGTGCCTGACTCCTATCTCAACCTCGACTGAAATGGGGCAATCCTTGACCCTATGTCCCTGCCATCCACATCAAAAGTGAGTCTCTGCCATCTGAGTAGTATCCTAAGAAGAAGGGCAATCTCTAGCTCTATGGCCCGTTGGCCACACTGAAAATAGGATCGTGTAGCCTTGGCAGTCGCTTGGAAACGTGGTCAATCTCTGCTAACATGCCTTGCTGGACACATCCATAACACATCACAGATTGCTCGCCCAAAGAATCATGACCGCCCAATGTGGTAACACTATCTGACAATGCCTACCAAATAAACTCCCATGCTCGGATCGTCGATGACCATGAAACGGCGATCGTGCCCTAGAACTGTTACCACTGAAAGAGCTATCTGTCCTAATCCTCTTAACTGGATTCTCGTGAATATGCCCAGATACCCTCCTCGCCTCCAGGACGTGTGTGCACACTTAACTACATGGCATAGCAAATCGTTCCTATCTGTGATCCCATAGAACTAAATAGTGAATTGAACAACCCCCTAATGAACCTCATGGCCCATGCCTTGTCATCAGCAATGTGAAAGGTAGCATACCGAGATAGACGAGTAAACTGCTGCTCATACTCTGCCACAGACATCCTCGGTCTCTACACCAATCTCTTGAACTCTAAGCTCAACTCTGCCACCCTACTGTTATGCATAAATCTTTCAAAGAATTCCCTACAGAACTCTTCTCAAGTCAAGAGGGCAGCACCTGTCAGTCTCATCTCTATCAATCGATCATACCACGCTCGAGCCACACCCTTGAGGCAGAAAATAGTCAACTGCACACGTCTCGCCTCGGAAACACTGTAAGATCTGAAACAGGTCATCTAACTGATCTAAGAACTCATGTGGGTCCTCTTGCATCCCTAACCCAGTAAATGTAGGGGGGTCCAACTTTAAAAAGTCCCTAAAATATCCATCAAACCCCGTATGTCGAGAAATTAGGGCTACCATCGTTGACACCGTCGGGGTCCCCTCAAGTGTACTGGCTAGGGCTGGATGCTCTGGCACTGCTCCCTCTAGAGTAATCGTGATGCTCGGCTGTCCTCCAACTGAGACCTGCTATCTCCTCTCACCAGCCTTATCCCCAGTAAGGTTCACTACTGTCCTCCGCAACTCACGAACATCTGCTATGAGCGCAATCAATAAGTTCACCGGTACTGTCACATTTGGACCCGCAATCGACTTTCGGGCCTGTCTAGCGGTCCTCCCATAATTTCTCCCCCATCCTTTCCCACTAGTCGAAGGTGGGGCTGCCTCACCCACGGGATCTCTCAATGCCTTGATGTCTATAGCCTCTTGAAAATCAATGGACACCTCACCATAGTCACAGGCACATGTATCGATGAATCCATCTATATACAAAAGATGAGGATTAAAAAGACATCAAAGGATTTGAGCATAGAAGAATTTAAATGTTAACATCAAACACACCCTAAAAGGTTTTCGACAGTCCTTTCATTATAAAAGTGGGGCTCTCATCCTCATAATAAAATCACTATCAAAGAACCTCGCTCCTTTATAACCCTCAGAATAACCTATAGCTTTGATAACACTCTGTCATGCCCCGAACCTCGAGCCCGTGACCGACACTAGGGTCCCCAACTCTAGTAAGTCTTAATAGTCAAAATTTGAAAGTACATATCATACACCAAATGTAACAATACAACAACTAAACCACCTGAGATCCTGTCTAAGAGTACAAGGAAGCTACTCTAGAATACAATAAAGAATAGACACAAAAAGAAGTGCTCATACATCCATCAAATTATCCGACAGTCGCTCCGAAAACTAGCACGCTACTTGAAAAAAGGACAACAACCCAAATCTAGAAAGTTTAAAAACTTAGTGAGTACAAATGATACCTAATATATGCATGTTGGGATATGTATCACGCCACAAGTCCAAAAGTATACATATACATACCTATACAGTGGGCAGTATAATATCAAAACACATATGTGAGATATCAATATAACCAATCATCACATCACATCATTGTGCTAGTATACTCTCCACACGCTACGGCAGCATACCGTCCGTTGGATGAGCCCTTAGCCACATAACTCATCTCATCATCGGGCCAAGGTACTCCCCGCACGGTACGACCCACTGTCCGTTGGCTGAGCCTGCCATCCTATATCCAATCCTCATATCACATCACTGGGCCAGTGTACTCCCTACATGCTACAATAGCACACCATTCACTGGATGAGCCCTTAGCCACACAACTAATCTCATCGCGGGGCCAAGGTACTCTCTGCATGCTACGACCCGTCTGTTGGTTGAGCTTGCCATCCCAGACACATCACATCATGAGACCCCTGTCTCATTTTCTGACGATCGAAGGAATCCACCGTCTTGATGATTGGGGGAATCAAAATAGTGCACATCACATCTGCGGCCTCTATCGCCCGCGGTCCTTGCTGCCTCACAAGGGACTTAGGCTAACTCACCATTGGACGCTACAGATCATCGTACTCCAGCCGAGCTCTTTCCATCCCCAAATCTCATAACACGATACCATCATCACATATAAGTTACAAACAGGTATATATATGCATATGCAGTTCACATC
This sequence comes from Thlaspi arvense, assembly GCA_911865555.2. Taxonomy (NCBI): domain Eukaryota; kingdom Viridiplantae; phylum Streptophyta; class Magnoliopsida; order Brassicales; family Brassicaceae; genus Thlaspi; species Thlaspi arvense. The sequence continues at coordinate 48,473 of CAJVSB020000925.1, read as the reverse complement.
TCAAAAACCAATATCATATACTAACATAGCTCACTAACAGTTCACAAAATAGATAACACATATACGAGTATACATATAATCAAAATATAGTTTCCAAACCACATAATCATCATGTCAGAAAATCACAGTATGAAAACACAGGCATAGAGAGAGTATCATCACTCACCGTATAAGGGCTGAACAAAGAGGAACTCTTGATCACCCTCACCTGACTTATTGATCTGGACGTGCCTCCATCGGCGTATTTGTAACAAAAATCACACAAAACCATCACCATCACTAAGACCAATATAAGAAATAAGCTCAATAGTCCAAAATCAGGCTCAAATCCCATCCCGACACTCAAGCACGCATCCTGAGACACCGCTGCCCATCATTGAGACCCACACGACTCACTAACACTCGCCGAGTTTACTTAACAACTCTCGAACAAAAGTGAACTAGCCTCCTTAACCCTTAAACCATAGTGAACCGGCCTCCAAAACTCTTGAACCGGCCTCAACCAGTCTAAACTACCTCAAGCTCAACTAAATCGGCCATGAAACCCTCAAAATCAGATTTAGAAGGCCCAAAAACCTTAATAACTGACCTGAATTGGCTAAAAACGCCCTAAACCAACTATGAACCAAGCTAAGAACCCTAATCCTAAGTACTGGCACACTGAACTAAGCCCAGTTCACCTTGAACCGGTCACCCAAAAATCACCAAACCACAAAGGCTAGTAGATTTCATCACGCTGAACCAAGAACTGGTTCAACCTCCCCAAGAACTGACCTAAAAACCAGTGAACTAGTTGCCTGACAAGCATTTCACTAAACCAACCGGTTTACCTTGAATCGGCCACCCAAAAATTTCCAAACCCACTTCTTCTAATAGCCTTCATCCCCCTAGACCAGGAATTGATCCACTTGCCTAGAAAGCTGGCCGAAACAGCCTTGAACCGGCTGGTCAGACCCTCTGTCAAACCTGGTTGGTTCACTTTTCCAAAACCCTAATCCCACTATTCCAGTTTATTTAATCCCTCTAATATCCCCAATCAACCCTTATCTTTTCCCATATTATCCTCAGGGATAGCATATCCCTAAATTTGTAGAGTCAACCTAGACAGGTTGACTCACTTCAACACTTAAAAGGCCAAGTTGACTTTCTGAGTCAACTTAGCCCAACTCACTGGGCCTAACTGGCCTGGGCTAGCCCACGGCCCAAGCCCAATTCCCTTCCTCAACCAGGTCGGGCCTGGACCAACCAGCCTGGTCCATCCGAGACCGGACTCGGACCCCTTTCGAGTCCTGTCTCCTTCACCTAGCAACCCGGGTTTTCAGACTCGATTTCCTGTAACTTCCGGCTGACTGGAAAAACAAAGAAAAAACCAAGATAACACGGCTCACCTTCATCAATCAAGACTGAAGCTTGTAGAACACACTCCGACGAGCCTCACTGGACCATTCAATCGGTAGAAAAAAGTTATGCAAAAGCCAAAACCCCGTGAAAAAGCCGGTCGGCCATCCATCAACTCTGTCGACCAAGAAATCTCAAAATCCTCTCGTTTCTCTCTCTAAAACCCCAAATTGATTGAGGGCTTCAATGCAACGGACAAAAACAAACTTAAAAGCTCGATTCAATTGAGCTAACTACTCCAAATGATTACAGTATGGCTTCAATAGCAGCTCGGTTCACTGTTCATGGTAGGAATTTCTGTCAAATTGCAACATAGTCCTTCGACTTTGGTTCCTTTTCAAATAAGTCCCTGGCGAACTTCCACTTAAGCCCCTCAAAAATTCAATTCTTGCAATAAGACCCTCAACCTTAATAAAATGAAAAACTGGGTCATTACAAATGAAATATCCCTAATTTTAAAATTTTTGGGAATTTTTGGCTAATTATTAAATTTAAGGGCTTAATTGCACAAATAAAAGAGTTTGGGGTTTAATTATAATTCTAGAAAGGGGTAATTGAGTAAATTATGAAGACTAGGGGGTTAAATTGAGAAATTAGAAAGTTTGGGGTTCAAATCCAAACTATTAGGGGTCAAATTGAAAGAAATAAAAGAGGCAAGGTCGAAGGGCGAAGGCAGGTAAGTACAGGGACCAAATCTGAAATAGTAGAAGGGTGAAATTGAAATGAAATAAAGTTTGAGGGGTTAGATTGAGACAGAAGCGGAAGTTTCAACCCAAAAGTGGATGGAAATTGTAGCGGCCATACCATGATCATGGCAATTGATTTACAGTTGGTATTTGTGTATTTAGGTGCATTAGGTTTTGGGGAAGGTTTTCCTCAAACAATTTTGAGTTTTAAGTGGGATTTGGAAAGAATTTGGCTTTGGTTCTATCGACTAGTCTGTGAATGGCCAAATTTGGTTTTTTGCAATTTTTGAGTTATTTGATTAATTGTGTTTTGATTAAAGGCAACAGATCAGTTTGTCTAGCTTGGTTCTACGTTCCTTGGCCATCGATTAATCGAGGTAAGTTCTAAAACTTGACAATTTTTGGGTTTAATGGCATTGGGTATAAGGTTGCAAAACCAGGTTGGAAACCCAAGTTGTTGGGTGGGGAAGATGGACCCAAATGGTGTCCAGGTTCGTGATGTGTTGGCTCGGATGAGTTGAATCGACTCACAGAGTCAACTCAACTAGGCTGGGCTCAGGTGTGGGCTGGGCCGGGTTGTTGAGCCTAGCCTCAACCGGTTGTGCTGGGCTAGTAGGCCTAGGCCACAACAATTAGTGTGACCCAAGTGATTAGAGTTGGGCCAAGTTTTGGGCAAGTTGACTTGGTGGGTCGACTTAGCCCAGTGACCATAATTAGTGAGTTGACTCAAGGAGTCAACTCAATAGATTAATTATGGGGTATGTGATCTCGGGACAAAATAGGACATAATTTGAATAGTATAACCACAACTGGGATAAGATATCTAGGGTTGTTGATTTAAGACAATACCAATTCAGTGGCCGGTTTAGTGAGAAATTGGTCAGTTCAATTGGAACCTTGACTGGTTCTGGAAGGTTGTACGGATTTACGACTCTAAGAGTTTTGGTTCACCAAAAAATCGAAAGGTTTAGTGTTGTTTAAGCTGATTTAGTGTGTAAAATGCTTGGCTTAGCCTGATTTTAGGGTTTTGAGACTGGTTCAATCCAATTTTGGAGTATTTAAGGCTGATTTAGTTTGATTCTGAGGTGTTCAAGCCAATTTAAGGAGTTTCAGGCTGGTTCAATTGTTTTAGAGACCGATTCATTGCGGTTTAAGGGTTTTTAAGAATAATGGATATGTGTTTTTAAGTCATGTGGGTTCCAGGTGATGGATAATGAGTCTTGGGATGTGTGCTAGGGTTCCAGAGTGAGTTTAGAGCTTGGTTTTGGATAGTCGAGTCCTTTCTTGTGTTGATTCTAGTGTTGGTCTTGATTGTACATTATTGTGATTGTAGATATGCTAGCGGAGGCGCACGTCGACCGCTAAGTCATTTGGAAGAGACTCGAGTTTTGGCTCGGCTTTATACTGTGAGTAATTATACATTTTCTATACAAGTATTTTCTAATTGTGATTTATGGTATTGATTCTAGCTTTGATATATAGACAGTATTTTGATATATATAAAATTTCTAGAATATGTATTGATGTATTTGGAAATGACACTGAACCTTTTTGAGATAACATGTTTGATATTGGTATGTTGATATATAAACTATATATGTGTTTATATAAACCTGTTTCTATTTAATAGGTGGGGAGTCATATCATGTAATGAGATTAGAACGTCAGAGGCTTGTACTAGAAGATAGTGACATGTAGCGTCTAGTGGCAAGTGTCATGAGTTCAGTATGAGACTATGATGCTTTCAACGTAATATACTCTATCGTGAGATGTATAGGTGATGAGATGGGGACATGAGGGACTTACACTAGAGGAAAATAATGTATAGTGTCTAGTGGTGAGTGTCTAGAGTCTAGTGTGAGACTGTGATGCTTCCGGCATAATATGCTTTGTCATGAGATAGGATGGTTGTGTATGATAATACTCCCACCTATATGATTTGATATACATGCACTGCTTACTGTGTATTTATATGTATGTTTTGGTATGTGTTGCGATACATATCTCAGTATAGTTAGAATAGATGTCATCTGTTACTCATTGAGTTTCGCGACTCACTCTTTTATATATTTCCAGATTAGGTTTTCCTTTCCCATCTCGACTAGCATGTTGGTGTCTGAACTTGTTTTCCTACCAATTTGCTTGATGTATAGGCATACTATTGTATTATATTTATTTTGTACTCTAGTAGCTCATTTTGCTATTCTCCGATAGGATCATGTTTGATGTATATGGAAATTGATATATATTTTGAGTGAGACAAAAACTATTTTTCATGTTTGGTGATGTGAGATTTACTAGGGTTGATGAGCTCTATTACCAATCACAGCTTGGGTTTGGGCCATGGCAATAGTATTATAAATTATTATAAATTATTATATCAATTTATGGTTATTACAAATTAGTAATAGAATATATTTTATAACTTTATTATCTAATAATTTACGCTACATAGAAATTACAATTAATTATAATAATTTTATAATAATTAAAGAATAGAGATAACTTATAATTTTTTCATATAATAACTTATAATTCTACTCATTGATTAAAGTTCTAAATTTATTATAGAATAGTATATAATATTCTAAAAATTAATTATGATAATAAGAAATTAGAAATTATAATACTATAATAATTAATGGATATTAAAACTTATAAAAAAAGTTATAAGTTACAATTTATTCATTATTTGTTATAGTATTATTATATTAATTTACATAAGTTATTACATGATAAAGTCGATCAATTTATAATTATTACAAATTAGAACTAGTAATTCTATAATAATTAACAAATAAACTATAATTTATAACTTTATCGTATAATAATTTATAATTCCTAGAAATTGTAAATTAACTATAATAATTATGTAATAATGAATAAATAAATGATAACTTATAACATTTTCATATAATAACTTAAAATTCTGCCAATTGATTATCATAAATAGAAATTAATAATGACTTTTAACTTATAATATTCAACAAATTGGTTATACTTGTTAGAAATTAGTAATAATAATAGGGTAACAACTAATGGATATTCTAACTTATAACTATGATTTATTCATTAATTATTATAATAATATTATTATTAATTTGTAAGTAGTATAATCAATTTCTAGAATTATGGGTTATTATTTAAGTTATAATTTTTTTCATTAATTATTATAAAATTATTTTTATTAATTCTTATTTATTATAATTAATTTTGACATTATAAATTAGTATACAATAAAATCGTACATTATTATTTATTTTGTACATTAAGTTATGATTTTCTATTTGCACAATTTATTGTTATTTTAAATCTTATAAATATGATTTGTTGAATTATCAGTTATAATTTAGAAGCCTAATTTAATAAAAAATCAAGTGGGCTTGCTTTTGTAAGGCTTCAGGCCAACCACAACTCAATGAATTTGAGTTTTGCAAAATTTTAGTCTAACAAGAGGGAAGTATGCTTAGCTTTTGGTAACCTTGGTTCAACTATATTAATCCTATTGTGGGTTTGGATTTTTGTTATAATATCAAATTCAAATTTCAAAACAAATAATAGAAAATAAAATTAAATTTTAGATAAATGAAATTAAAAAAATAACAATATTAGTTATATATGATAAATTTATAAGTTACATTTTTTCATTAGTTATTAATAACTTGTTATTCTTAAATTCAAATAAGTATAATCAATTTATATAATTATAATTATTTTATGAGAAAGTTTTAAAGTATGATTTGTTCATTAATTATTACAATTTTATTATTATTAATTACTAATTATTGTCATAAATTTTTAGAATTATACATTATTATATAATAAAATTACAAACATTCCGATTTATGGAATTATTTATTATAATTAAAGTTTCAATTTAATAAAATAATGTGGGCTTGGGCATTGACCCAAACAAGGCCCAATAGACTAGGACTTTGCAATAATTTGGTCTAACAATAAGAAATTCGATTGGGGTTAATTTATATTATAAATTTTAAAATTTTAAAAACTTTATGCAAAGTAAATATAAATTTCAAATGAATGCGAATAAAATGAAAAACTTATTTCCCATAGATTTTTCAGAGAGAAATATATATTAATTAAAAATTTCATATATATTTTATTTTTCTATGAAAATTTTTTGTCAAAAATATATATTTATTAAAAATATATTTTATATTCTATTTTTCAACAAAAATATTTTGCTGAAAATAATATTAATTTTAAATTATTTTTTATTTCACTTACAGCTTATTCCTGGGAAGCATTTATAGTTTTTTGAAAAATTATCAATTTTAGATTTTTGACAGAAATTTTTTACCAAAAATATTAATTTTAAATATTTTTTAAAAAATTCCAATGGATATTTTTCATCAAAAATATTAATTGTAAGTATCTAAAAAAATTGTAGTTTTTTCGACAGATAATTTTTGTTGGAAATATTACTTTTGAATATTTAAAAACATTTTAACTTTTCCAATGGATTTTTCAATAAAACTTTATGTCAAAATATTAATTTGAAATATTTCAAAAATTTTAGCCTTTTTGATGGATATTTTTCATCAAATATTTTTTGTCAAAAATCTCCATCAAAAATATTAATTTGAAATATTTAAAAATTTTAGATTTTCCGAAATACATTTTATGTGGAATCTTTTGTCAAAAATATTAATTTTAAATGTTTAAAAATATTTCAGCTTTTCTAACAGACATTTTTCATTGGAAAGTTTCCAAAATAATTTTAAAATAAGTTTTTGATAGATATTTGTCTATCGGAAATCTTTTAACATTAAAAAAAATTAATATTCATTTTACGACAAATTGCTCTGTCGAAAAATTCATCGAAAACATTTTTCTAATGAATTTCCTTCTTTTCTGGTGGATTATCTAATGGACAATGAAAAAACCATAAAAAATCTATCGTTTTTACATTTGCCAATAATTTTTTGTCATAAATCGAGTAATTTCTCATAATGTTAGGGCCTAGCACTGTTAGCATTCTTTCAATCCTAATAGATATGCCTCTAATTGAGTTTGTGAGTGGGATGATCAATTTAAGAAACTATTTCTCTAATTACTTGTCATTTACTTTGCAAGAACTTAAAACCAATAATCTCCAAATAACATCAGAGATCCTCATATGCTTGAGATGCGTAATAGAACTTGTCTTAATTCTCACCAACCTCTACGTGTATACAACTTATATTTAATATAAATTTGTTTGTAACCTTCCATGATAGATAAGGTCATAAGAAATATATTAAAATATAAGCCTTCATATGTAAGGCTACCATAGAATTTTAAGTCAAATGACTATATGCTATATTATGGTAAACTTAAAGAATATCTATCATCAACTCTGATAGAATTTTTTAAGTTAATGGAGTTTAGTGAACTTGTACTCTAACAAGCACTACAACATAAACATTAGTAATGATATACCAACATTTATAAAATGAGATGCACTAATTTGATGAGTGCGTTATGTGAGTCTAACTAGATCTTGTTTGATGCTCCATCTTGATGGATTCTTCGACTTTAAATAGCTTTTAGATTACAACCATAGAGATTAGCTTTTTGATTGTCATCCTATGTGAGACTTAGTCTTGTAGCTATATGTGATATATGGATTTCATCCATTTATATAAACAAAACATATGATGAAAATGACTATTATACATAAAAGTATATTTCATATATACTTAAATTAGACTATTTAAAAAAATAGTATAGTCTAAGCCAATTTATTAGTTGCAATACGTTCACTAGCACGAAGCAAACATAAGCATTAAGATGTAGGCATGACTCTTCATCTTTCACTTTCGATGCCTATGTTACGAGTTGATTTTAGCATTTTCAAATATAATGGATGATAATCTTCAGCAATGATTTGTGCTGCTTTTCTGATAGAATTTGCAGTAATAAAATACAAGTCATATAATGTGGAACAATAAGCTTAGATAATGCTAAGAGATTTATACAGACTTTTTATAAGTAATTACAAAATTAATAGAAAATTCTTATTGGATGCGAATATAAATTTTTTTCCTCAATATTGTTTTAATTAAGTAAATTTAATATTAATTTTATAAATTAACATAATACAAAATAAATAATACTTTATTTCACTTGATGAAATTTCTCACCTAATACATAGTAACTTAAAAAGTTGTAATATCAAACATAATTTTATTTTTTATTTTTTATTTTTTATTTTTTATTTTTGTGTTTTCTCACACCTTTTTGGCTTGGTTTGCCTACCGAAGGAGTAGACAAATAAATTAAGAGAAAGATCAAAAGGTGATAGTACATGTAAGATTGTAAACGTGTTGAATTTAATCAAATCAAATAAATTTGAATTTGAATCCAATTACCTATTTATATATTTAAATTTGATTTGAAATGTTATAGAATCTATGTCTATTAAACCTGATGGATAATTCAAAGTTTGATAAGGAAATCCAATCTAATAAGAAAATAATACTCTTTTACATCTAAGTCTTTCAACTTTATTCTATCAATTATATTGGTTCTTCAATTTTTTTGATTTTCAAATTTAGCATTTACAAAATATATAAAATTATTAATTTTAATAAAAAAATATATTTGAAATTTAGATTTAGATCTTGAACAAATCTTATTACTTAATTTTATATTCAATTCACTTATTTAGAATTATGTATATTTATGATCGGATCTAATTCATCAAATATTTTAATCACATTTAAATTATAAAATTCAGATTAAAATAAAATTTAAATCAAATTAGGATTAAAATTCAATTTATTGATACCTCTAGGTACATGCATGTCTTGTCCAAACGTGGAAGCTCTAGGTACATGCATGTCTTCTCCAAACGTGGAAGAAGAAGGTGGACTGGTTCTCTTCACAACTATCCCTTTTTTAGCATTCCCAAGCAGACTTATCGCTGAGGTCCTTGCTATTATGGTCCTCACTCGTGTATTTGAGTTACGAAAATAATATTAGCATTCATAAATATTCAGAACTAATAATTCTTTAGTTTAGTTTACCCTAGAAGCTTTTAAAACTTCCTTCCTTGCCTTGTCCGAATAAATCATTCTTATACTCACCCCGACGGATTTAAAATTTAATTATAAAGGAGGGCAAAAATATAAATATTTTTTAGAGTAAATTTTATTTTATATAATAATTATATTACAATAATAAAAATTTTTCAACTTAAGAGGCCACAGCCCCTTCCTATAATATACCTCTATAAGTGGTACCCGCTTCTTAGTTTTAGTTATTTATTGCATTGGATCTGCCATTTAATTAATGTGGGGGAAAGAAGAGATTTAGGGTGTTCATATTTCAATAAACTTAAATCATTTACTTATTTTTTTATTATGCATGGTTTGAATATTTTCTACAATAAATTAAAATCTAAGTTCATCAATTAAATTAAAAAATTCTCTTTTTCTAGGAAGGAATCTAAATTACCCATCATATAATACAATGGGACCAAAAGTAATAATTTCTTTTCTTTCTTATTTTGGTCAAAAGTTATTTCATTTTTAACGTAGAAAGTGGAAAGGGAGAAGCCACCCAAGTATTGCACAATCGTTTTCTTTCTCTCCAAGCCTTTGACACAAAGGGACCACATAGGCTGAACAGAAAAAACCCACAAGATAGCAAAGCCTTGCACTGTCATTTGAATCCTAAGTTCAAACGTTAGGTTTCACACTATTTTCTTTGATTCAGACTGATTATCTAACAAGCGTGCAACGCCAATATATATATATATATATATATATAAATATATATCTTTGGAGCTATGAACTTTGAAAAAGAAAAAAATATATATTAAAAGATAAAACTGCAAATGAGTTCTTCTTGCTTGTTTGACATCTGATGCCGAGCACCATCTCTCTTTAATGTAACAAAAAGCCACCATTCATTCTTAGTCAAGAAAAGTTAGGGTTTATCCTTAAACATAAATAATTCAGAATTAGGAAAAAGTTATATGGAGGTAGTTGGCTAATCATGCAAGGATCCATTTGCAAATATATAATGGTTTTAGTAAGTGGAGATGATAGGATGCGTTATTACACTTAAACTCCAGAGCAGGTGGAACTTATCTCTCACTTTAGCTGCTTAGTCATCTTCAGCATTATTTTCGGACATCATTGCCATGTAAGTTAACGTCAGCCTGTTTCTTAAGTATCTTATTTTCTGTTTGGGACTAAGATTTTCTTTATTTTTTTTCTGGGTAATAATTATTTGTTATATAAGGCGTGCAAGCATCATTCCATGACCCATTTATAATTAATCAAATGTTGTTTTCCACTCAACAAAATAAATGGCCACCCTTTTAATATGTTTCTTAATCAATTCTACATATAAGGCTGTTCTGTATACGCATTGCTTCAAGTTGACTTTTCTGGAAGAAATGTCTCTTCTCTCTTTCAGTGCCCAAATTGCCTTGAAAAGTATCCTTTTGCATTATGTTTGTTTGAAGATATAACCTAGCAAGAGCAACATATTCCCATTTGATTTGAAATATGAATTTAATTTTTAAATTATAACCTCCAAAGCAACGTATGCCCGTTTGATTTGGAAAAAGAATACAATTTTATTTTGGGTTTTTGATGAATTATAGAAAAAATTATTCATAAAATGTTTAGGTTGCCTCTGACAACGTTTCTGTTCTTCTCCTTGATGAAAAACAAATTTGAAAATTTTAAGTCTAACTACTACTTAGCATGATAAAGAAACCCCGCCAAAAGCACCCTTTTTGTTTTTTTTATTTTTTTATAATAGGAAAAGAATCCTTCCAACTACCCAAGAAAGCCGCCCATATAAAAATTCATTCTATGTACAAATTGTACATCTTGCTGTGTCATTGAACCCAACAAACTGGGCCTAAAAGTCTTCCCACGTTTGCGTATAAACTCCGTAGTCCCACCCCTGCCAGCAACCACTTCTCTCTCTCTCTCTCTCTCTCTCTCTCTCTCTCATGCGTCTGCTTCCAGAAACAAGTCGATTCGAGCATCCACAGCCATAGCTGGAGCAACCTCTTTGTTCTGCATCATTGGTCTGGTGGTCCTCATCTTGTTCGCCACTGTCGAAGACAGTTCTTTTACTTTCTCCGACGAACCAGCGGTGAGAGGAAACCAGTTCTTGGACCAGCCCTGCGAGGAAATCTACGTGGTCAGAGAAGGGGAAACCCTCCACACCATCAGTGATAAGTGCGGTGACCCTTTCATCCTGGAGGAGAACCCTCATGTCCAGGACCCAGATGATGTTTTCCCAGGACTTGTCCTGAAGATCACCTCTAATCCGTGGAAATTTTTGAGATAGCTTCTAGTTATATAGCTTTTCAATCAAGTACATATTTTGTATTTCAGAAGAATAATTATTTATTCTAAGGAAGTTCAAATTTTTTCTTGCAATTGAAATTGTGCGCGAACAATGAATTTTCACACAGACAAATATTGAATACAACACAAGCTTGTATAAATATGTCGCCAGAAATAAAATTCTAAAGGAAAGATGGGGGTTTTTTAAGCTTTTTTTTCCCTTAAAATCTTTTCCCTATCTAATTAATGGCCTTTTATTTGCATATAAGAACAAATCATGTGGCAGAAAGAGAATGGAGGGGAAAATTATGACTGGAAGCGATGGAGAGATAATCTTTTAGTTCATGGTTTAATTATATGGTTTGCTACTAATTATTTAATTTTTTATTTTAAAAATACGTAAGATGAAATAAATTGATTTATCTGGTATATAATTGGAGTAGTTCATATACTAAAATTGTAGGATATCTGGACTCTTAAAAGATTGGAATCAGTTTGAAAATCTGAAATAATAGGGTGATCTACGATGGGTTTGGTTTCCTTTATGATTATAATTTCCCAAGTTATAAAGAGTAGAAAATCATATTTAACAATTATCTGTTGGATACTAATAATATACATGTACAAAGTCAACTCTGCAGAAATAAACTCAGAAACTTGGCATGGACAAAGTGGCAACAAAGCATGCTTCTATGTTATTTTTTTTTGTTTGTAATGACTTCATAAGAAGAACAAGAATAAAAAGTAGTATAAACTAATCAATTCCCAATTTAATATATAATTTAGATTAAACCAATTGAGTGAAAAAACTAATAATTGAGAGAGATACACTTTTATTGGTTCAGATATTCAGTATAACTATCAACATTGCATAAATCTATCTGACAAAATTGTAGCAAGTTGTTGATATAATATGTAAAAGTTACCATTAAAAGTAGGAAGTAATATTCAACACAAAACATGTTCGAATTTTTTACCTGTATTTAACTCTTACTGGTTTAGTGTAGCAAATCCCAATTTCAAATCTCTCTTGGGTTAGCGTTTACCACTTATATGGGTTTTCTTTTTATAAAATATTGTTGAAATGAACTAGTTATTATAATTGTTTTTCGTAGGTACCTCGTTTAAGTTTCTCTTATATCTATAATTATAATTATAATTTGTATCATAAAAATTAATAATTGGCAAATAAAAGTAATTACATCATCCCACTTCATATAGGTAGTACACAAGTATGGGCATTTAATTATTTCATACCGTGTTATGCCAAATGCATTTGCTTTGAAAAGACAACAAACAAAATGCAAGAAGAAAGTTAAAATGGACGCGTCGGTCATTTTCGTCTGGAAGATGTTGAAGCAAATTCCAACTTACCATAATTAATCTTTTGATTTTGTGGTGTGGGTTGGAGGAGAAAATCTATTTGATTGGGTCCTTGGTGCAGAGAATGCGAGATTGACTAGGAGCATAATAGACTTGAACAAGTAGATTATTGGTGCATATAAAAACCACTGATAATTGATGCTTCATTTCTACTAATGCTCCACTAATCTGACGTGGATTATCTGTCAAATAAATTTGACCCTATTCCAATCATTTATTTACATTTTTGACCTAAATTTTAAAACTGAACCAGTTGTATGTCAAATAATTAGCATTTTTTACTTTTTTCCTTCGAAAGATTAGGAGGATGGTCTCTATCAATAGTTATACCCGACCTTGTGATATATGAGATCGGGAGATGGAAGGAAAATATTTACTCTTTCTTATAAAGCTACAAGCTTCTTGTAATGGGTACACAACTGCAAAATCTGAGTTGGCTTTGAATAATATATTATTTTTGCTTTGATTATGTCGTTCCAAGTACACGTTAAGGGCCAAACATGTCCTAAATCCAATTATTAAATATACGAACGGTGGCCAGTCTACCAACAGCATTCAAATAGCCTTTCTAATTCCTTCAACTTTTAAACTAATTATTGACTTTTGATACCCATCTAAAAATAAAGCATATATAGAACTAATCCATGTTTGAGAGCCTACATATAAATGTGTGTGTGAATGACATAATTCAAATTTAATATAAGTTTAATGTTAATTTACTATAACTCAGGTACCTAATTAATGTTCAAATTGTCTTATGAAAGATTAAAGCAAATAGAACTTTTTTTCCTTTAAATTAGGACAGCGTGGAGTACCAAATTTCGATTTTATTTCATGTTCACATATCAAATTGACGATTAACTTATCTTGCACTTCTCTGGAGTATTATACATGAAAGATGAATTTTGAACATATTTACATAAGTATACATATTTCAAATTAAGATTTTAGTAAATATTTTACCGAATATTTGATTTGAAAATACTTACAGAAAAGATGATTTACGTGTAACACAATTTAGATGTAAAATTCAAGTGGCTTCTTAGTGTTTTTCGTGTAAATGTAATGACACCTTTTTTTCAGCATTTCATCTGATTATATATAAGAGTGGGTATAAGAGATTTTCCATTTTTAAATATGTAACTGCTCGCTCCAACTGCTAAAATGGGTCACGTTAACTCACTATCTTTTATAAAATCTTAATAATAAAAAAACCTATTAAAAACCATTCAAATAAAACAAGTTTCATAATGAAGTCATTAAAATCTTAAGTTCTAATGTTTATTGGAGCACCTTTGAGTTTAGTGGATGGGAATCAGTAGTGCAATTGAGTGAAAGGAGGGGGTTTTTTAAGGATAAAAATAGAATTTAGCATCATTAAAACAAATTTAAAGAGAATGGGATTTTGTTTACCCAAAATAAATTGATGAGTCCTATTCTATCACAATTTATCATGCATTTCTCCCCTGATTTTAGTATCATTTATCCTAATTTCTCATTTTCCATCCTCTTTTTTCTGTGCCACTCAACAATATTTATTCCACCCCTAATTATCCTCCATATGCCACTAACTGTCTATAACCATTCCAAATTATTAAACACGGCACCGTCTACACAAATATATATCTTTTGCCGAACTCAAGATTTAACCAAATTAATATAATTTTTACAAAATTTATTTGAAATTATGGGTTACTCCGAGTCCTCTTTCCTAATTTAAGTTTCTAACTAACTTACGCCTTGGATGTATCAAATATACATGTCTTTTACAAAAATTAAAAATAAAAGAAACCAAAAGGAAGTGTAGGGAAAACAACGTAGTTATGTGGCCGTTTTGTAACTGCACGCGACCAATCAAAAGAAAAGGAATATTATTTTCCACCTTATCCTATGAAATATGCCTATTGTGAGATTCGTTGATTTCATGTAATGACTAGTTTTAATTTTAATTAGATTAAGGGGTATGGGCTCAATTGCATGGAATATATATTTCCAGGGTTAATCATAATTCGAAGGGGCTAATTGAAAAGAAAGAAAATTTTGGGGATTAGATTTTGACAGATCATGGAATTTCAGATGAATAGTGCCTGGACTGATTGAGCCATGCTTCACATGGAATTGGTAATGATTTCCCTTGAAAATAAGGCCTTTGTGTGCATTTTAGAGAGATGAACCAAAGCCCTCTATCAATTTCAAAAGAATCAAAGTGTTAGAGTGGAAGAAATCAAGGTTGTTCTCAATTGGCCATTCGTCTATGAATCGAGTGGGATTCTTGGTGATTTTGAATCTTCTGGCAGATTATTCTTCGATTAAAAGGTGTGACCTGCTTCACCTAGTCCAAATCTTCATCTTAGTGTGTTTAATCAATTGAGGTAAGCTGATTTTGTGTAAATTTTGAGGTTTATGGCTGTCGAGTTTATGCAGGTAAGCTGAGTTAAGGTTCAGGTGAGGAAGACAGGATCTGGAAGGGTTTGGATCCTATGCAAGTTGGGCTGAGTTGTTTTGGGCCCGACTCAGTTTGGTTGGGTGTGTGGGCTAGTTTCGATGTTGGGCTTAGGGTTTTAAGGTTTGGGCTTGGTTAGGTTGGGTTGGTCTAGCCCAGCTTTGGGCTAGGTGGGCCTGAGCCGTTGAGCGGGCTGGGCCGAGCCAGCAAGCCATGCCAGTGAGCACAAAAAAAAAATGTTGACTAAACTGGCCAATAGGATTTGACCGGCTGGTTTAGTGGTCATTTGACTTGGATTCAAGAAGTTAGATCGGTTCTAGATTCAGGAGGATGGGATCTATTGGACCATGTGGGTCTGGGGGTTCGGGGAGGTCCGGTTCGATCGAAAATTGGGTATTTTTTGCTGAACTGACCCGGTTCAAGCCGATTCAGGGGTTCTAGTAGCCAATTTAGGTCGGTTTGAGGGTTTTGGAGACTGGTTTAATATGGTTTGAGGGTTTTGAAAGCTAGTTCTCTATTATTTGAGAGTTGTTGAGTAAAAATATTGTGTTAGTGAGTCATGTGGGTCTCAGTATGGGTAGTGGTGCCTTGAGATGCGTGCCAGGGTGTCGAGATGGGATTTGAGTCCGGTTTTGGGCTGCTGAGCCTGTTTCTTATACTAGTTTTGGTGATGGTGATGGTGATGGTTTTGGTTACAAATACGTCAGTGGAGGCACACCTAGACTAGTAAGTCGAGTGAGAGTGATCGGAATTTTCTTTTTGGTTTAACTCTTGTACTATGAGTGATGATACCCTACTTATGCATATGTTTTTCATATTATGTTTTCTAGCATGATGATAATAGGGTTTTGTAAACTGTACTTTGAATATATATTATACTTGGAATATGTGTTATTTATTTTGTGAACTACTAGTAAGCTATATTGATATGATTATATTGATTTTGGAGATGTGAGCTCTATATGCATATGTATACTTGTTTTTCACTTATATGTAAGGATGGTACCGTGTGATGTGTTTTGGGGATGTAAAGAGATCGGTTGGAGTACGGTGATTTATAGTGTCTAGTGGTGGTCGGCTTAAGTCCCTTATAAGGTAGCAGGGGCTGTGGATATATTGTGCACTATTACGATGTGTCTGGGATGGCAAGTTTTGCCAATGGACAGTGGACCATAGCGTGCAGGAAGTGCCTTGGGTTCGGTGATGTGATGTGATTAGGTTACCAAAGGCTCATCCAGTGAATAGTGTGCTGCTGTAGCATGTGGGTAGTACCCTAATCTAGTGACGTGATGTGTTTGGGATGGTAGGCTCAGTCGACGAACAGTGGGCCGTAGCGTGCAGGTGAATGCCTTGGGTCCAGTGATGTGATGTGTTTGGGATGCCACGGGCTTACCTGACGGACGGTGAACTGCCGTAGCATACGAAGAGAACCTTGGCCCAATGTTGTGATATGATAGTTGGTTATGTTGATACCTCACATACCTGTTTTTGATGTGTTACTACTCACTGTATATGTATATGTATGGTTGTAGACTTGTGGCATGATATATATCCCAACATGTATAAATTAGGTATCATCTGCACTCAGTGAGTTTTGCAACTCACATTTTATAAACTTTCTAGATTTAGGTTACTGTTCTCGAGTAGCGTACCGGAGTCAGAGCGACTGTGTACAGATTGATGGATGTACAGGCACTCCTTTTTGTATCTTTTCCTTACTGTATTCTAGAGAAGCTTCTTTATACTCTTGGACAAGATCCTGTTGTGGTTTTAGATGTTGTATTATGATACTTGATGTATGATATATACTTTTGGATATTGATTGATGTGTTGAGACTTACTAGGGATGGTGGACCCTAGTACCGATCACGGAATTGGGGTTGGGTTATGACATTTCAATGGTACAGCTGTCTTATCATTACATGATTTCGAAATATAACAATTTTAGGTACAACTCATCTATGAACTATCATTTTCCTAAAATAAAAAAAATAAAGTTAATTCAATTAGTAGTGCAGCTGTGAGGGGGTTAATATCGCCTACAGTTGGTTGTGAAGCTACCAACCTTTCCTTGTTGCTCTTGGCTTTTATTGCTTTCGCCGAAGCCCTTTGGTTTCTTCTTAGTGTGATGGATTCTGAGCATAATTCCAGATAATTACAAAGGAATAGTTAATTATAACTTTTAAATAGTCATTTAAAAAAAAAATTGCCTTCATTTTATAATTCCACCCTCCTTTCATGTTCATGGAGCATTTTGCAACAATTGAAGAGCAACAAACATTTTTCTATTTACAAGCGAGTTTATTTTCTCAAATAAAAAGCCCTAATTTGTTAGGGTACTATTTATTAATTTATTATAGCTGAACTTTTTTTCCAGGTAAAGTTCATTACTAGTCAAAACTTAACATTTGGTGGCTCTCGTATATGAAAGCAATTTTCCAATTAAATTAAGTTGCTTTCCAGTGCTTAAATTTATGGATAATTACAGTATGGTTCCAAAACTTTTGAATCGGTCAGTCTGATTAATTCTTGGTTCTCTTATGAAGACCAACTAACCAAATTAACGAATTGAACCCAATAAAATTTAAACATTTTATATGACTATATTAATTTTTATCATATTTTGTAATAAACACCATAAATATATGCATATAAATTTGTAAATTTGATTTTATAGTTATAATGAAATTGCATGTCTCAACTGAAATATTAAAGAAATAATTTATACACAAAATAAAACCCAGAAGTAAAATACAAGTCTAGAAGGGTAGTCAGCTGAATTCAGAAGGGCGACATTTCATTGAAGACCATGGACTTTCGTTGAAGCGACTCTGTTCCCTACCCCGCATCCCATCCCATTAAGTACGCCAAAGAAGTCTTCCACGCGGCCTCCCCTTCCCCATATTCCCTTGCACGTATATATAAATCCCTTCAAAACTCTCCACACATTATCATATAAAAATAAGCCTTCTCTCTCTATCTTCAGCGAAACATGGCTTCTTCTCCGAAACCCAGGTCTACGAAAGTGCCCGCAGCCATAGCCCAGCCAGCTTCGTGCTGCTTTGCTATTGTCATGGTGTCTCTCATATTGTTGAGTTCTGTTAGAGAGAGCTTTCAATCGGGTTCGGGCCAACCTATAAGAGGGAACCACCTTCTGGACCGACCTGCGACGAAATCTACGTGGTCGGAGAAGGCGAACCCTTCACACCATCAGCGGCAAGTGCGACGACCCGTTTATCGTGGAGCGCAACCCGCATATCCAAGATTCCGACGTGTTCCGGGTCTTGTCATCAAGATCACCCTTCGAAGCCCTGGAACAGGAGGCTGCTGCAGCTCTGAAGTTGTTGTCGTACAGAATGACTTCAAACTTCTTGTTGCTATTTTTCGTTAGATTCTATGCAGATAAAGGTAGGCTATTCTTTAGGCTTGAAAACAGATGAGATAAGTATGAGGGTTCTAGTTCTTGTATTATACAAGTCCATAAGACATTTTCTTTGCAAGTTTAAAGATTTCCCCCCTGGTTTCCTAAACTTCTTAAACCCCAATTTGTATGCATTTTCTTGCGTAATAAAGCACCATTTTCACATTTTTTTTCATATAAAAAAAGAATTAATTCACACACTCCGAGACTCACGTTCGAGTGTTGACGTTCTGATCACCATAAGCCAAATCTCAAATTTGCTTTTTCCATTAATAACATAAATTTGAAGATTTTACATGTTCGTAATTTAAAAATTTAGGGGGCAAATTGAATATATTTAAAATATATACATTTAGTTGGGATATACTCCAACTAATCAGGCAATAAAAATTAAGATTCCCCAACATAAGCCTTGGCAGTTGAGAAGAGGAGGGTTCCTGTGCATGAAATTTGTCTCAACCGAAGAATTTGATTAACGACTTTGTTAACAAAGCGTATTGGTTAAGTTTTTCTATGTAAGACGTATTACTTGAATTTCTTTTCTTTTTTTTTTTTTTTGGTTACCACCTAATTTTATTTTATTTTTATTTAATTTAATTTTTTGGTATCAATGCTTTTATTTTTTTATTTCATTTATTTTGAAATTAAAGCTATTTTGGCAATTGGGCCTTATAAGCCCAGCAAACCAAGCTATTATTTTAAATTCCAATATTAGTTTGTGACTGCATAATTAATTATAATATTTCTAAATCGAAAGGCTATAATAATGTTATATGTTGGGGATGGGAAGAAGAAATTAATATGAGAAATTCAAAGATTGATCAAATTATTTAGGATAAATCCTACAATGACTCAAAAGTTACTGATCTAAATAACTTATTAACCTTAAATCACTAATTTAAAAGATTTAAAATCAAATTTTTTAATAGTAATTTTAATTTTTTATATAATATATTATATCAATTTTTCAAAGATTGGCGTAAGATGAGATATTACAATTTTCTCAATTTAAATACTTAATCTCCTCGTCAAGTCACAAGTTCAAAGATTGTTTTACTTTGATATCAATTGTAATAATTTGATAGCTATCAACCAAAATAACTTATTAAGTCTGGGTAATTAACACAAAGTACTTAAACTCAAATTATTCAATAATATCTCTTATAAATCTTATATACCATATGCCGTCACACTCTAAAATTGATATGGTGCAAAATACTACAATCTACCTCATTTAAACACTTTGATATTTTCTTTAAGTCACAACGTCATATTTATATGCAAATAGAATAGGTTCAAAATGGTTGTCCTCTAATATTATTTGTAATAACCTGAGAATTATGAACTCGAATAATTTGTCAAATTTGAACCACCGACTCAAAATACTTAAGTTCAAATTGTTTAATAGTAGTTTTTAATTTCTTATATATTTATCATATTAATTTCAAAAATCGATATGTAATAAGATATTATAAATCTTATTACAAATTATAGTAAGCCAAAGGCAGGAAGAAAAATGCCAAGCTGAACTCGAGCTTGATTTGTTAATATAAAGTACAAACAAAATTACATAAACAATATAAAATCACAATTCCTTTTTTTTTTTTTTTGGGTTATAATAAGAGCCGAGCCCCCCTAAAAACAAGCACAACTACATTACATGTTCTAAGGGAGTAAAGACTCCTATCACGTTGCAATAGAGCAACTCTCACGAATGATTGAAGGAGAAAGTCTAGTCCTTGAGATTAACTTATCTTAGCCATATGGTTTATGCAAACTTTCCTTTCTCTAAACACATGTTTGATTAACTAATTTAGGATAAGCTTGATCCTCACAAAGATAGAGATAGAGTTGGGGCCACCTATATGTCTTCCCACGATCATGACTGCCATTACTTTGGAATCCACCTCCATTTGTACTATTTTAAATCCTAAATTCCATGTCAGTTTCAAGCCATCCCACTCACCCTGAGCCTTAGCCACCATAACAGGTGCTTGGCCAACGGTCTTAGTAAATCCTCTTAATCAGTCGCCCTCGTGATCTCTGATGCCTCTATAGCTAGGATTTCCATTGGTAGCTTTAGATGTTAGTCTCAAATTTTCATATTTATTTTGATAATGATAAAATAAATTAAAATTATTATAATGGACAATATGGACAAATTATAATATTAAGTTTTATGTTTAACTACATACACTACATGTGCTAGATTGTGAAACTGTCAAATTAGACGTGTGTAATGAATTGATTATATCTTACAATAGAAACGTCAAAAAATAATAAAGTCAATTTTATATGAAACTATACTCAAATATTTATATTTGATATATAATTTATCTTATATATTATTTTATATTAAAGTAGTTTGTTATATCAATCTCATATATTAATTTCTAAAAAAGTCATTTCTGAAATCTGCACAATATTAGTTTTAAACAGTAAATTATAATTTATAATATAAATAAAATTCTAAATTAATTTTATTTATAAAATGGACGTGCTGAAATTTAAATGCATATATTATATACACGATTTACACTTATAGAGTGATAGATATAATTTTTCAAAGTGGGTCATTCTGATAAGTTACATTATTAGTAGATAAAATAAGTATATTACAGTATTTTTATTATAACTCAAAATATAAAAGTCAAATTTGCATAAATCTAATTTTGAATGAAAGTAGATGTTATAAGCTTTTCAAAAATATATCATTTGTTATTTGTGAATACAAATTCAAAGTTCTATACAATTTTGAACTTGACCAACAACTTTTGTCACAAGCAATTTTATAGTCAGGCATGTCATTAAAAATTTGATGATTTCTCTCAAAATGTGTATGATAATTCAATGATTCTTTTTGTGTTTAAAAGTTGACTTATTGAGGAATATTCAAGAATGTTTTAAGAATTTTTAAATGATCAGAGTCATTTTATTTGAAATTTTAAAACAAGCCAATGTGCAGTTACTGTTGGCAAATGATTGTCTATCACAAAGGCCAACGTCTCTTCAATGTATCTTTGGTGTTTTTTGCCTATAAAAAGAGTATAGATTGAAATGAGAAGTATACAAAAATAAGCTCTCAGAACCTCTTCAATCTCTCTAACATTCTTTGTACTATATTATTTATTACAAGATCAAAGAGTGCATAGAGCAAATTGTTTTATTCTTGAGAGTGTCTCCTTGAAGTGAGATCATTTTTGAACATGAGTGGTAGCTAATCCTACTTAAGAGGAATTGTTATATTTCTACTCCATCTTCATTACCATTTGTATTGGTGTTTGAAACTCATCGAATCAAAGGCTTTATAATCAGAATTTCTTACCTCCGCCAAGTACAAGAGACTTTGTTTGTACTCGAAATTTCGTGTCTCCGTCAAGCGCAAGAGACTTAGTGAAACCTTGGCCGGTTGGAGCTCGAGAGAGTGGATGTAGACTTGAATAGTAAGTCAAACCACTATAAAAGAGTTTGCATCTCCTATCCCTACTCTTTTACTTTACTTAGAATTATTTTATATTTATTGTTGGATGAATTGTATAAATTTATTTAATTTAATATTTTTATTATTGTTTTTTAATTTTTTATACACTTAGCTTCCGCGATAAAAACTCAATTTACCCCCCTCTTGGATTGCCTTTTAAGACAATAATTGGTATCAGAGCTAAATTCTAAATATTGACTTTAACAAGTTTTTAGAATAAAATCACATGTTATGACAACCATTAGTGCACATGGAGTTATGGAGGGTCAATCTATTACTAGACTACCTTTCTTTAATGATAGTGATTACGGTTATTGAAAAATTATGATAACTATTTATTTTCGACAAATAGAGTGTGATATTTGGAACATTATTGAAAAATTTATAACACTCCCATGGTAGTTAAAGATAATATAGTCATTGCAAAAGATAAAAAAAATTTTGATGAAAATTACAAGAAAAATTTTACAACTAATGCAAAAGCCATGAATACATTATTTTTTACACTAGATAGAAGTGAGTTTAATAGAGCCTTTACTTATAAAACGGCACAAAATATTTGGAAAACAGTTAAAATTATACATGAAGGTACAAGCAAAGTTAAGGATACAAAACTTAATATACTCAAGCATGAATATGAAATATTTATGGTGAAACAAAGTGAATCTATTAAAAAAATGTATACTCGCTTTACCGATATTATTAATGGTATGATTTCTCTTAGTGAAAGATTTAATGATGAAATTCTTGTAAAGAAAATTCTTCGAATTCTACCAAAAAGTTGGGCTCCAAAGGTGACAACAATACAAGAAGCAAAAGATTTTTTTTAAAAGTTTCAATTGAAGAGTTTCTAAGGTGACTAATGATCTATAAAATGACTCAAAAAAATGAAGATGAGTAAGAGCCAAAAAGAGGAAGGAGTATTACTCTAAAGCCTACTATGAAAGAAAACTCAAATAATAGTAAAGTAGAAACTGATGATAAAATTACATATCTTACAAAAAAAGTCACTAAACTATTCAAAAAGAAGAAATTTAAAAGAAGACAAATGAGAGGTGATCAAAAAAAAGTTTCTCCAAGAAAAATATTACATGCTATGAATGCAAGAAACGTGGGCATATAAAACCAGATTGTTCACTTCTAAAGAAGAAGAATAAATAAAAAGAAGTCATGAAAGCCACCACTTGGGAAATGAGTGATGAAAGTGATTCGGTGGAAGAATCAAGTGGAAGTGACATTGCTAACTTATGTCTCATGACTACTAGAGAAAGTGATAATGAGGTAATCTCATCTTATTCTACTTTTAGCACTTCTAATTTATCTTATGATGAGCTATTGTATGCATGTGATGAATTACAAAATGAATTAACAAATCTTGGAAAGAAATACAAATAGTTGAAAAAGAAGTTTTCAAATATTTCTAATAAAAATGTTAGCTTGAAAAATGAAAATGATAGTTTGAAAACTCAACTTGCTTCTATATCTAGGAATGTAAACAAATGATATATTGAGAAAAAGAGTAGAAGAGCTTACAAATACTTTATCTAATTTACTCAAGGAAAGGAAAATTTAGATAAATTACCTGCTACTCAAAGATATTATTTTAATGAAACTGGATTAGGTTACAAAGTTTGTCAAGAACAAAAGTTTTACAAAAATTATTTTGTAAAATGTTCTTATTAAGGTAGTCTATTTATTACATATTATTATTGTGGCGAAAATGGACATTATGCATATAATTGTTCATTAAAAAGAAAATTGTTAGTTGGATCTAAAAATATTTTAGTTTCAAATGATTATAAATGGAAAGGAAAATGTAACATTGCATCTATTTAGGTTCTTAAAGAAACATATGCTAACATTGTTGGAATCAAGAAAGTTTGGGTACTGAAAATCAAAACTTAATTTATTTTTGTAGGAGATTTGTATGAAGCTTACCACAAGGAAAAATAAGTGGTTTTTAGATAGTGATTGTTCAAGGCATATGATGGGTGAGTACACAAAATTTAATTTTATTTCAAAAATAGATGGAGGGTATGTGACTTTTGGAGACAATGCAAAAGGCAAGATTATTGGCATTGAAGAAATTGGTAACTCTAACTCCCTAATTATTGATAATGTTTTATTTGTTGATGACTTAAAACATAATTTACTCAGTATTAGTCAAATATGTGATAAATGTTATAAAATTATTTTTCAAGATAACGCATGCAAGGTTTTTAATAAGAATAATACTTTAATATTTGTTGCCTTAAGAGATGAAAATGTATATACTATTGATTTTGATAATTTGGTTGAATAAAATATAAAATGTTTGAGTACATTATATGATGATTCTTAGCTATGGCATAGAAGGTTAGGTCAATGTAGTATGGATATAATTTCTAAATTTTCAATAAAACAACTACTCATTGACCTACCTAAACTCAAATTTGATAAAATTAAAATTTGTATTCCTTGTCAATTAAGAAAATAAAAAAAAAAATTTTTTAAATCTATAAATATAATTTCTATATTTAGGTCTTTACAACTCTTACATTTAGATTTATTTAGATTTTCTCAAGTTGCCAGTCTTGGTGGAAAACTCTATACTTTCATAATTGTTGATGATTTTTCAAGATTTACTTGGGTGTTATTTTTTACTCACAAGAATAAAACATGTTCTTAATTTTTTAAAATTTTGTAAAAGAGTTCAAAATGAGAAATGTTATATGATTTCAAAAATTAGGAGTGATCATGGTAGGGAATTTGAAAATAATGAATTTGAAAATCTTTGTAATACTTATGGATATGAGTATAATTTTTCTACACCTAGAACACCACAACAAAATGGAGTTGTTGAAAGGAAAAATAGAATTTTATAAGAAATAACTCAAACTATGCTTAATGAATATAAGCTATCTAAATATTTTTGGGTCGAAATAGTTAATACGACTTGTTGTATTTTAAATCGAGTTTTTATTTAGCCAATTCTTAAGAAAACTCATTTTGAACTTTGGTTTGATAGAAAACCTAAGATTGGTTATTTTAAAATGTTTGAATGTAAATGTTTTATTTTAAACATTAAAGATAATCTTGGTAAATTTGATACAAAATCGGATGAAGGTATATTTTTAAGTTATTCTACTACTAATAAGGCTTATAGAGTTTTTAATAAAAGAACTAATGTAGTTGAAGAAACTATGCATGTTACATTTGATGAAATTGATCCATTTTTGCATAAAGTCACATATGATAATATTGAGGATGATTTAGTTAATTTAAATATTAATGATAAGGAAAAAGAAATTGAAAATCCCCCTAGTATAGAAAACTTTGATTAAATTTCACATAATGATTTGTCAAAAGCTTGGAAGTATAAATTTAGTCACCCTATGGAACAAATTATTAGTGATCCTAGTGATTGTAGAAAGACTAGAAATCAATTGAAATA
This sequence comes from Thlaspi arvense, assembly GCA_911865555.2. Classification (NCBI taxonomy): domain Eukaryota; kingdom Viridiplantae; phylum Streptophyta; class Magnoliopsida; order Brassicales; family Brassicaceae; genus Thlaspi; species Thlaspi arvense. Next base: position 22,908 of record CAJVSB020000925.1, on the reverse strand, counting down.
TATTTGTGAACACTTGTCTTTTATTTCTCAAATTGAGCCCAAAACTATTAATGATACTATTAATGATAAAAATTGGCTTTTAGTTGTGAAATAAGAATTAAATCAATTTGAAAGAAATAAAGTTTGGGAATTAGTGCCTAGACCTAGTGATCACACTGTTATTGGAACCAAATGGGTCTTTAGAAATAAATTTGACAAATCCGGTAATATATATAGAAATAAAGGCAAGACTTGTAGCTTAAAGTTTCAATTAAGAAGAAAGAATAGATTATAGAGAGACTTTTTCTCCAGTAGTTAGACTTGAAGTTATTAGAATATTACTTACATTTACATCTCATATGAATTTTAAATTATTTCAAATAGATGTTAAAAGTGCATTTCTAAATGGTTTTGTTGTTGAAGAGGTTTATGTTGAACAACCATCGAATTTTGAAAATGAGAAATATACTGATCATGTTTACAAACTTTTAAAAGTTTTATATGGTTTGAAATAAACCCCTAGATCATGGTATGAAAGACTTTCAAAATTTTTATTACAAAAAAGATTTTCAATGAGAAAAGTGGATAACACTCTATTCATAAGGAAAGAAAATAATAATTTACTTATTGTTCAAATTGATGTAGATGACATTATCTTTGTTGTTACTAATGAATCTTTATGTGCAAAATTTACTTCACATATACAAAATTAATTTGAAATGAATATGATGGTGAGTTGAGTTTCTTTCTTATTTTTCAAATAAAACAACTTAAAGAAGGGATTGTGATAAATCAAGGTAAGTACACTAAAAAGTTACAAAAAAATTTAGGATGGATAATTATAAAATCATGAAAATTCCTATGAGTACCTCAATTAAACTTGATGAAAATATTAATGGAAAATCTATAGACATCAAGTTATATAGAGGTATGATTAGTAGTTTGTTATATTTAACTACTAGTCGCTTTGATATCATGTTTAGTGTTTATTTGTGTGCTAGATTTCAAGCCAATTCAAAAAAATTTCATTTGCATGCCATCAAAAGAATTCTTAAATATTTTAAAGGAACTATAGATGTATGATTATTTTATTTTAGAGGAATCTCATTTGAACTTACTAGTTATTTAGATGCGGATTTTAGATGATGTAAATTAGATAGAAAAAGTACTAGTAAAACTTGTCATTTTCTTGGAAAATCTTTAGTTTTTGGGGCTAGTAAGAAATAAAATTTGGTTGCCTTATCTACGGTCGAAGCGGAATATGTAGCCGCAAGAAGTTGTTGTATACAAATTTTATAGATGAAGCACACTTTACTAGATTTTGAACTTAATTATGACCACATTCCTATTAAGTATGACAATATTAGTGCCATCAACATTTCCAAAAATCCTATTCAACACTTAAGAACGAAACACATTGATATTAGACATCATTTATTGAGAGATCATGGTCAAAAAGATGACATAACACTAGAATTTATGAATACCAAATATCAATTAGCGGATATTTTTACAAAACCTCTTAATAAAGAAAGATTTTGCTTTATCAAAAGAAAACTTGGTTTTATAGACTCAAGTATATAGTTAATATTATTTGTATCAAATTATTTTTATAGGGGGAGAGTCTTTAAATTTTTTTCATGCATATATTGAGGGGAAACCTATATAATTTATCTTTTTAATGATGCCAAAAAGGGGGAGAATTTACATGACATGTGCTTAATGGATATCTTGCATTATATATTGTTTTGTCATCACCAAAAAAAAAGGAGATTGTTAACATCAAGGTTTCATATTTATTTTGATAATGAAAAAATAAATTAAAATTATTATATATATATTTATATAATAGACAATATGGATAAATTATAATATTAAGTTTATTGTTTAACTATATACATTACATGTGCTAGACTGTGAAACTGTCAAATTAATTATGTGTGTAGTAAATTAATTATATCTTACAATAAAAATGTACAAAAATAATAATGTCAATTTTATATGAAACTATACTCAAATATCTCTATTTTGATATATATTTTATCTTATATACAATTTTATATTAAAGTAGTTTGTTATATCAATTACATATATTAATTTCTAAAAAAGTCATTTTTGAGATCTGCATAATATTAGTTTTAAATAGTAAACTATAATTTATGATATAAATAAAATTCTAAATTAATTTTATTTATAAAGTAGACATGTTGAGCTTTAAATACATATATTATATGCACGATTTACACTTATAGAGTGATAGATATAATTTTTCAAAATGGGTCATTTTGTTTAGTTACACTATCAACTGACAAAATGGGTATACTATAGTATTTTTATTATATCTCAAAATATAAAACTCAAATTTTGCACAAATATAATTTTGAATGAAAGTAGATATTATGAGCTTTTCAAAAATATATAATTTGTTATTTTTGAATACACATTCAAATTTCTAGACAATTTTGAACTTAGCCAACAATTTTTGTCAAAAGCAATTTTACAGTTTGGCATGTCATTAAAGATTTAATGATTTCTCTCAAAAGGTGCATAATAATTCAATAATTCTTTTTGTATTTGAAAGTACACTCATTGAGGAGTATTCAAGAATGTTTTAAGAATTTTTGAACGTTAGGAGCCATTTTATTTGAATTTTTAAAATAAGCCAATGTGTAGTTACTGTTGACAAATGATTATCTTTCACAAATGTCAACGTCTCTTCAACGTCTTTTTGGTATTTTTGCCTATAAAAGGAGTATAGATTGAAAAGAGAAATAAAAAAAAACAAGCTCTCAAAACCTTCTCAATCTTTCTCTAAAATTCTTTATGCTATATTATTTATTATTAGATCAAATAGTGTATAAAACAAATTATTTTATTCTTGAGAGTGCCTCTTTGAAGTGAGATCATTTTTGTACATAAGTGTGGCTAATCCTACTTAAGAGGAATTGCTACATTTCTACTTCATCTTCATTACCATTTATATTGGTATTTGAAGCTCATCGCATCAAAAGATTTGTTATCAGGATTTCTTGCCTCCACCAAGTATAAAGGATTTTGTTTGTACTCGAGATTTTTTGCCTCCGTCAAGTGCAAGAGACTTGGTGGAATTTCGGTCAGTTGGAACTTGAGAGAGTGGACGTAGATTTGGATAGTAAGTCAAATCACTATAAAAGAGTTTGCATCTCCTATCCCCACTCTTTTTATTTTACTTAAAATTATTTTATATTTAATGTTGAGTGAATTATATAAGTTTATTTGATTCAATTTTTTATTAGTATTTTTTAATTTTTCACACACTTAACTTTTGTGATAAAAACCCAATTCACCCCATCAATGTTAAGCTTAACCTAACCTACTGCTAGAAGTTACCAAATCCCTTGAGATCTAGCCTTTGAAATCAAACATTTTGTCCGAGTAGGCTTGGTCCACTTGCAAGTCAAAACCCACCAGTTAATGAATTTTCTAGGCTCCGCCAATCTCCGGAAGCTTTCTTCGAAGATACTTTTGATCATTTTCTAGAGATTTCAGATGGTAATTGCCCAAATATTGGCCCATTTAGGCACTAAAGTCAAGCTTTGACCAACCGATAAGTTGGCTAAACATCACTCCTACTACTCTGACACGAAGAGAATGGATTTCCTACTAGGAGGATAAGTCCTCTCCAAAATTGGTTATGATGAGATAGTCTCTCAAAACATGCATATTAACTATTTCACTTTTTGACACCTTAAATCACAACTACTTTATCTAGATTTTCTCTCATTAGTGTTCAATTTGCCACAGAGAATTAGCCAAGCAAATAATCTCATCCTTTGGCACTTTGAGTGTCCATACCTTGCTCCACCACTTTGAGCTATCTTTACACTAACTCCCTCGATGAACCAATAAGCATTTATAATACTAAAAGAACCATTGCCTTCTCTAGGCCAGATGACTGTATCTAGCCCCTCATCAAGCAACAAGGGGATAGCGTGTATCTTGCAAATAATGTCAAGCTGCAAGGGATCCGAGTCCTCCTCTAGCTCCAATCCCCATTAGGACTCACCATGTTTACCATTATGCACCTAGTAATCACAAGGTTGTGCTCAACTCTATGCTTTGCAAGCCTGTAGTCAAATTCAAATTCAAATTCATACAATATACAAAATAAAAATATATATGTATACAAAATAAAAACATATAGTATAAAATATATATTTATATACTATATATTCGTAATGTATTTAAAAAAGAGAAAATTGAGCATTCCTTTTAAAAAAAACTCTCTAAGCCTTCTTCCTTGCACTACAAGAAAATGGAAAATTACTGACGAATATGAAACCATTGATTTCCAATGACAATATCCATCGAAAAATTTTTTGACCAAATTTTCAATGAAAATATTCGTCAAAAAAGTTTTCGATGAAATATTTCATTGAAAATATTTTCAGCAAAAGAATTCCATCAAAAATGCAAAAAATTCATCGGAAAGTTATAAAAAAATAATCAAAAAAATAAATAAATATTTTTTTTGTGAACATTTTTCATTGAAAATTTCATCATAAATTTTTCAACTAAAAAGTCTATCGAAAATTCCATCAAAAATGCAAAAAATATGTTAGAAAAATGTAAAAACATAATCAAAAAATAAATAAATATTTTTTACGAACATTTTCTGTTAGAAATTCTTTCAAAACTTTTAAACGAAAAGTCTGTTAGAAATTCTGTCGAAAATTCCTATTGGAAAATTCCAAATAGAATTTCTAATGGAAATTTTCGACAAAAATCTCTGTTGAAAATTCTATCAAAAATTCTGCACTTTGACAATTTGTAAATTTGCTGGGATTTGTATCTCTTTTCTAACGAAAATTTTCATCGGAAATTCTGTGCTCTGACAGTTTTACAGATTTGTTGGGATTTATATTTTTTTTCTGACAGAATTTCTAATGGAAATTTTCATCAAAAAATTTCTGACCAAAATTCCATCGGAAAATTTGCACTTCAACAATTTTACAAATTTGTTGGAATTTGAATCTCTTTTTCAACAGAACTTTCAATTGAAATTTATGTCAAAAACTCTGTTAGAAATTTTGAACTCTAAAAATTTTGCAAATATGTGGGGATTTGCATCTTTTTCTGACATAATTTCCATTGGAAATTTCGTTGGAAATTGCAACCTTTTTAGGATTTGTATCTCTTTTTTGATAAAAAATTTCATCAAAAATTTAAAAAGTCTGTGAAAAATTCAACTTTGCTGACTTTTTGGGATTGGTAACATTTTTCTGATGGCTTTTTGTCAAAAAGTCGTTGGAAAATTTTTTTTAAAAGCAAACGACTCCTCTTTCCTCCATCTCCCCGTCGCTTAGTGGTGATGAAGAGCAACCACTTCCACAATAGACGATAAGGATGAAAATGGCCACAATTTGAAAATTTTTCAACCGACTTTTCTATCAAAAATTTTTTGACAAAGTAAATTTTCTGTCGAAAATCGTTTTTGACAAGCTTTTTCCGACTGTACTTTTCCGTCGAAAACGGACTTTTTAATAGAATTTTTGTTTTTCTGGTGGAAACCATCCGTCAAAAATGGTTTACTTTCTTGTAGTGTTGCCCAAAAACCTTGAGTCCTCTTTCTCGCCTACAACTCTTACCTCTTCCCCACCCAAAAACCCTACGCAATCTCCAAAATTCAAAGCTAGAGGGGGTCTTCCAGCCTCGCATAACATTCCGTCAAGACCTTAGAGTCCATTATTTTTGAGGGTAACCGAGTTGGACCTATTCTGACCCCTTTTATATTTGTATTTAAGAACTGCTGTCCAAGGGACCTCCACCCCTCCAACTGAATTTCATTATGCACGTGTCATTTATAACATGAAGAATTTTTTTTTTTATAAGATCCCCGCTTCTTGGTTTGCATAGAATTTTTCAAGCCACAAGGTGCTCTTTCGGTCTTCAAAGCTATGGCCCCAAAGAAAAATCCTTTCGTTCTTCTCTACGTCATTGAGAATAGACTTGGGTCTCCTGTCAACCATCACGAGGAAAATGGGAATGGATCCTAGAATTGACCTGGCCAGAGTTGATCTCCCCACCATGAGGACGTGATTAAGCTTCCACGCCGGCAATCTTCTCTTGACTTATTCCATCATGTAGTACATAGCTCTCCTAAGGGCACGTCCTTGGATTACAGGAGCTCCAATGCTTCTCCATCTTCGGGATGAAGAAATGAAAGGTGTTGTTTATCGTCCTAATCAAAAACTTAAGATTTAGTGCCTCTCATATAAGAAAGCAATTTTCAAGTTAAACTAAATCGCTTTCCAGTGCTTAAATTCATGGATATTTCCATTATGGTTCCAACACTTTTGAATTGGTCAGTTCGATTCCTGGTTTCTCATATGAAGACCAACTAACCAAATTAATGAATTGAACCGTATAAAATTTAAACATTTTAAATGACCATATTAATATTTATTATATTTTGTAATGTTTTAATATGATAATAGAACAGTCTAGTTTTAGAAAACCATAAATATGAACATATAAATTTGTAAATTTATTTTGTTGCTATAATGAAATTAATGAAAGAATTTATACACAAAATAAAACCAAAATGTAAAATACAAATTTAGAAGGGTAATCAGCTGAATTCAGAAGGGAGATGTTTCAATGAAGACTAGGGACTTCTTCGTTGAAGCGGACTCTGCACCCCACCCCACAACCCATCGAATACGCCAAAAAAGACTTCCACACGGCCTCTCCCTTCCACCCATACCCTTGCACATATATGTAAACCCCTTCAAAACTATACATACATAATCACATAAAATAACGCTTCTCTCTTTCTTTAACGAAACGTGGCTTCTTCTTTCAAACCCAGGTCTACGAAAGTCCCCGCAACCATAGACCAGCCATCTTCGTGCTGCTTTGCTATTGTCATGGTGTCTCTCATATTGCTGAGTTATGTTAGAGAAAGCTCTCAATCGGGTTTGGGCCAACCCAGAAGAGGGACCCAATTTCTGGCCCGACCCTGCGACGAAATCTACATGGTCGGAGAAGGCGAGACCTTTACTCCATGAGCAGCAAGTGCGACGACCCGTTTATCGTGGAGCACAACCCGCATATTCAAGATTCCAACGGATTCCTGGTCTTGTCATCAAGATCACCCCTTCGAAGCCCTGGAACAGGAGGCTGCTGCAGCTCTGAGGCCGTTCTCGTACAGGATGATTTCAAACTTCTTTTTCTCTATTTTTTGTTAGATTTTAAGAGATAAATGTAGGGTTTTTGTTAGGTTTGATAGCAGATGAGATAAGCATGACGGTTCCCGTTCTTGTATTGTGTAAGGACCGAGGAAATTTTCTTTGCAAGATATTCCCCCCGTGGTTCCTTCACTTTTAAACTCCTATTTGTATGTATTTTCTTGTTTAATAAGCAGTTGAGTATGACGGAATTTGTCTCAACCGAAGAATCTTTGAGTTAGGACTTTGTTAACGAAGATGTAACCCAAAAGAAAAAGGACTTTGTTAATGAAGACGTATTGGTTATCACTTGATTTTGTTTTATTTATTTATGTTTTTTTTTTTTTTTGATTAGTGAAGGTAGTCAATTCTAATCAACTAACTCAAAATTAGAAGCTTAGAAAAGACTTTATAATCCCCAGCAACCCAAGCTTATTGCTTTAAATTTCATATATTAGTTTGTAACCGCATAATTAATTATACTAAATATTTTTAATATAAGAGCTATAACAATATCATTCGCTGGGGATGGAAAGAAGAAAGTAATATTAAAAATTCAAATAATGAGCAGATTATTTATGATAAATCCTCACTACAAACAATGGGATGACTATATCTGCAGTTAAAGGCCGAAAAAAAAAATGCCACCGAACTTCCCATACCCAACAGCCTCGGAAGCCTGCGTAATCTTAATCCATTGCAGGTCCAGAGCTTCTTCAAACCAAATCTTCTCCGTGGCCCAAATTTGTTGTCGGTTTGGATGCTCAATTTGGTTTGTAAAAGTTTTAAATTGGCCCAAAATGCTGCTTAGTTTTTTTGCAGTTTACTGGAGGCCCATTTTTTTGTAAAAATTTTAAATGGGCCCAAAATTCTTCTTAGTTTTTTGAACATTTTTATGGTCGGGCTTGGAAGGCCAACGTTTTTTGTTTTTTGAACATAGCATATTCGACTTAGTTTTAGTTATCCTATTGTCTTTGTCTGGTTTATTTCCGCTTCCCCATTCTCTACACCGAGGACATATGATGCTACACTCGCGTATGGAGGGCTCACAGTCGATCAGATTTAATTCGAATTAACTGGAATTTGATTGAATTTTTAGAATTTAAAATTTTTAAAAAATATTTAATAAATAAATTTAATTATAAATATTTATAATTTAAAATAAATAAATAAATTAAATATAAAATATTTGATTTATTAAAATTTTGAATTTAAATTTTAATTATTTTTAAAATTAATATTTATATATAATATTAATAAATTTAAATGTGTAAGAACTAAATTGATAAAATTAAAAAATTAAAAAAATTAATATAATTAATAAAATAAAATTAAGAGGTTTAAATTAAAAAAAAATACTATTTTTCTTTTTTAACGGACACTAAAATCATTCCTTTCAGGTTGTGCGGGGCAGTTGGTATATAAATGAATAAAGGCGGGCCGCTTGAATGGGGCCGATTCTCTTAATAGGCATTGATGAGCTTAGGATGGAGACTACCATCTCTGGTCTCTTTAAGCGGAGGAAGCTCTCTTCTCCTCTTCTTCAATTAATTGAGGAAGATCAGCTTTATTGATCGTTTGGTTCAGTGTATCCCTAGTTGCCCCCACTTTTATTGAATTTTTAGTTTATCCAGTGAATTTAAATATATATTAGTAGGTATAAATTTAATAAAATTTCAGATTCGATTCGAATATATAAATCGATAATTGAATTTATATTCAAATTTTCTTATTTTGATCTAAATTCTATTTCTTGACAAACTTATGATCATGATCATCACAATATTTTATGTGTAATTGACACTTAATATAAATGTAAGACACTTACACTACATCTTATACTATTGATTTGGTCAAAATCAACAAATGACATTAATTGACATTAAATTTCAACAACTTTCAACAAATAAAATTAATTTCATTCGTTAATTTTAATCAAATAAATGGTATAAGATATAATATAAGTGCCTTTCACTAATTAATTGATCATTCTTTATATTTTATTATTTAATGTTTTAAACTATTTTGAACAACAACGTGTTGAATTTTGAAAGGGCAATAAATACAGAAGGGCATTAGTTACAATTTCGAGAGAAATCCATTAAATGTTGTCTGTTAGAGAGACACTTTACTAACCCCCCACCACGGCGGTTGAACCACTTCTCCCTGCTTCACAGCCCATCACAAATTATTTCCGACTCACCTCCTCTGCTCTTCTGTTCAACGGATCCCCACCCTTGTCTGGGAATTTGTTGTTTCCTGACAATTGTGAGTTGTGAGATCCATTCGCAAGATGGGAAGCATTTAAAACCACAACTGCACGGTCGATAAATGGGTTAAGATTGGGGTCGAGTCGGTTGGATTTCGGGTCATGAATGGCATAAATTTTATCTCACTCTTTCCATTTGGGGTTAATTTCAAATTTTCCTATTTATAATAACAACGGAAGGTAAAGATGGCATATAAAAATCTTAAAATATTTTGATACATTATGTTATAATAAGATGGATTTTTGACCTTTTCATCACATAAATTTTTATCATTTTTATGATCTGAAATTAATTTTATTTAAATTACATGACTATCTTTCTAAAATACATTTTTATAGATAATAAAATGGATTTGATATCACTTTAAGTTATTAAAATTTATTTGAATTTGACACTTACAAAATTTAAGTACGATTTTACTTTTAATATCAAAAAAATAAAAAAATTAATATGGTAAATAATTTAAAAATTGAACAGTGTCCACTCTTACTTATCATAATGTTAAATCTGCCCAAGAATTAGTTAATGATAAAGAAATTTAATATACATATACACACACACACACGCGTACATACACACACATTTTAGTGCATACGTCTTTGAAATTTTTAACAGGGGAATATAGAGTAGCGAATTCCAAGGGCCCGATCCACAATTGGATATCTGGGATGGCCCAGGCGGCAACCACTTTGCCAGTTCAGTTACATCACATTCTACTTGAAGTAAGCAAATCAAGAAAACCGAAGCCAACACCGACTCTGGTTTGGTGACAGAGTAAAGGTGAGGTTTTATTATATTTGTTATTTCAGCCTAACCTGAGGGACATGAAATTAATTAGCTGCGAATGTGGGTGAGAATTTAAGAAACTTTAAAAGGGCAAAAATATCATGGTGAAGTTTCGGTTGTAAAAAGAGGCAGAAAACATAAAATCATTCTCAAATTTTCTTAGGGTGAACAAAATTTTATCGTAATATGGAAATTAAATTAAAATTTTTATATTTTAAAATTTTCTAAACACTTGCCATATTTTTTCATTGCTAATTACATTAAATTATAATAATTCAATTAATGACTCAATTGAAGAATACAGAAAATAGAGGTTAATACAAAAAAATAAAAATGAATTTAGAGACCAAAATAAAAAAAAAAAATATTGAGAGACCGAAGTACAAATATAATAGAATATAGAGTTTCTTGTTTTTTAATCTTCTCCTTCGGAATTTTAGCGCCGACAGCATTTCTTCTGGGATGAAACTATAATTCCAGATGACACAACACCCCCCCCCCCCCCCCCAAAAACACACACACACACACACACCCCTTTGCACCCAAAATTCTAGCCTTCCATACGTTAAACCTTAGCTTCGTATCTGCGAAATAACTTCAGCCGTTGACTCTCTATACCTGTAATTGTTTTCTATGATTTTCATTGCAATATCTCTGTTTTTACTTTCTCTGATTGATGAAGTGGATCTCAATCGCCACAGCTTTGTTGCCTTGATAATTTTTTTATTATTTAAAACGAATTATCAAATTCTCAACTTGATTTTGGTTATATCGATCAAACAAATAATTATCATAAAAGAAATTATTGAACAGCTTTTTAGAAAGATAAAAAGCACTTTAAAAAAATATGGCTTAAAAGCCTACGTAAAGTGAACGAATTTAGGTTAAGAACTTAATTGATTAATTTTCTATTTTAAGTCATGCATTCATGAACATTCATGGCATGTCTTTAATTTGCATATTCTCATCGTATAGGAGATCAAAGTAAACCTCAGCAATAGCTTGATTAGGTAGGACTTGCAAGACATCAATAGCTAGCACACATAGTGAGTGACATTTTTCCTAATATCAATTTTTTCTGAAATGTTTTTTGGGTGAATGTGACTCCTTTTCCAACATGTATATATATATTTTATATGAAAATGGAAACAAAGTACTTATGTTTTAATTTCTAGTATATACTCAGTTTTGACACGTTGGCAATTAGTAGGAAAAGTGACAACTCTACATTATTTATATGACCCAGTGGAGTCCCAATACCATGGGCTATGACAGTTTGGTTTTAAAGTAATAACCTATGGTACTAGTTGCATAGTATAGTAATGCTCGACAGATTTTTTCATGATAAGGTCGAGTCCATTTCATAATTTTATCGCCTAGGCTAATAACTACCAGCTTTGTTGTGCACAGAGACCAGATCTATAAGTTATATAGTTGATTTTATGCTTATGTTTTATCATGGATATGACGTTGAAGTTTTCTAGAAAATTAAATGTATTTATATGTGATTATTTCTATAATTTTAACTTTGATGTGTTCAACATAGAATGTTTAGATATATTATTATAATTATAATATCTATTTGCTTCCACTGGCTTTAAATTGTGTGCCATTTACTGAAACTGTAATTTCACCGCTCTTTTTACATAAACACTGAGCAACATAGCTAGTGTGCACTTGCATTGCACCATCTACATATATAAGAGCATATTAGTTGAGGTTTGGCCTACCAATAGTATTGTATAGTTTTTGTACAATCTATTTTATTTTAAATGAGACTTGAGAGGTTGTATAATAGTTTAAAGGGAAAAAATGTTGGAGAATGATTATGTTTCCACAGACAGCCATTATATGATGGTTCATGTTTATATTCATCAAACGTGTTATTTTACTTATTATTTTTTATTATTATTTATTTTAAAATAAGCAGGTTTCCAGGTTTATGTGGGGTTTGAGTTAGATATGATAGAAATTACAGTGAACAATATTATGCTATATTTCTCCCAACATAATAGAGTGTCAAGTGCTGTCCCAAAAGGCAACCCAAGAGGGGGGTGAATTGGGTTTTTATCGCAGAAGCTAAGTGTGTAAAAACAATAAAAATATTGAAACAAATAAACTAATACAATTCACCCAATAATAAATATAAAACAATTTCAAGTAAAGTTAAGAGAGTAGGGATAAGAGATGCAAACTCTTTTATAGTGGTTCGACTTGCTACCCAAGTCTACGTCCACTCTTCGAGCTCTAACTAGCCGAGGTTCCACTAAGTCTCTTGCACTTGACGGAGGCAAGAAATCCCGAGTACAAACAAAGTCCCTTGCACTTGGCGGAGGTAAGAAATCCCAATTACAAAGCCTTTGATTCGGTGAGCTTCAAACACCAATACAAATAGAAATGAAGATGAAGTAGAAATGTAGCAATTTCTCTTGAGTAGGATTAGCTACCACTCATGTACAAAATGATCTCACTTCAAAGAGGCACTCTCATGAATAAAACAATTTCCTCTATGCACTCTTTGATCTAGTAACAAACAATATAGCACAAAGAATTAGAGAGAGATTGAAGAGGCTTTGAGAGCTTGTAGTTGTATAATTCTCCCTTCAATCCATGCTCATTTTATAAGCAAAAACACCAAGGAGACGTTGGCCCTTGTGGAAGACAAAATCATTTCTCAACAGTAACTGCACATTGGCTCGATTCAAAAATTCAAATAAAATGGCTCCGAGCGTTCAAAAAATTTTAAAATATTCTTGAATACTCCTCATTGAGTCTATTTTCAAATGCAAAAAGAATCATTCAATTATCGTGCACCGTTTGAGAGAAATCATCAAATCTTCAACGACATGCCAGACTGTAAAATTGCTTTTGTCAAAAGTTGTTGGCCAAGTTCAAAATTGTCTAGAAATTTGAATTTGTATTCAAAAATAACAAATTATATATATTTGAAAAGCTTATAACGTCTACTTTCATTCAAATTTGGATTCGTGTGAATTTGACTTTTATATTTTGAGATATTGTAAAAATACTGTAGTATACTCATTTTGTCTGCTGACAGTGCAACTCAGCAGAATGGCCCACTTTGAAAAATTATATCTATCAAACTATAAGTGTAAAACGTGCAAATAATATATTCATTTAAAGCTCAACACGTCTACTTTACAAATAAAATTAATTCAGAATTTTATTTATATTATAAGTTATATTTTACTAATTAAAACCAATATCGTGCAGATTTCAAGAAAGACTTTTTCAGAAAATAATATGTGAGATTGATATAATAAATTGCTTTAATAAAAAAGAATATATATGATGAATTATATATCAAAATAAAGATATTTGAGTGTAGTTTCATATAAAATTGACTTTATAATTTTTTGACATTTCTATAGTAAGATATAATTAATTTACTACACACATGTCTAATATGACAGCTTCACAATTTAGTACATGTAATGTATGTAGTTAAATAATAATCTTAATATTATAAATTGTCCATATTATTCATTATATAAATATACATAATAATTTTAATTTGTTTTGTCATTATCAAAATAAATATGAAATCTTGAGGCTAACATCAAGCACTGTCCCATTGTCATGCCTCACTCAATTAGCTAGGTATGGAGTGTGACACGTTTAACACAAAATAATACGAAATTAAATCTTGGTATTACTTCAAAACAGAAATAGAGTAGAATTAAAAAATGGTGAAAAGTATATAACTAGTTTTTTTTTTTTTTTGATTAAGAGGAAGTCAACCTTAAGTTAATACTCAAAAGTATCAACTCAAGGAGACTTAAATACACACACCCAAACTTGTCCATAACCAATGTAGGAACACCCAAACTTGATAAGAATACTCACTACAAACAAAATCTGGAGGTTTGAAACATCTTCCGCTGTATCACAAAACATCTTCCGCTGTATGAAATATTTGTTTCTTCATCTTTTCTAATGTAATAAAATTGTTATTTATGTCAGAAAGTACCTAACATGATTTCCACTTCAACTTTAATGCTAGAGAGGTCTCATTTCGAGAGAAGCATGGCTCTATACTTAATAGAGAGATTCATGTTCACATGAATGGTTGTTTGGGTGAAACTCCACTTGGATTGGAATTGACATGAGATGCCAAATCGAATACCCAATAGTGGGTTCAGACAACACAAATAAGGGAAACATACAATCTAGGGCTCAAACAAATAGATAGAAAATACAATAACGACAAACAAACAACTAGGATTCAAACAATGTAAATATTAAAGCTAGGGTTCAAACTTATAACTCGCTAAACACATAATCCATGACAGCAAATAAAGATAAATAGAGGGAAACAAAGATGAACACGAGCAACGTAACAATAATACTAGTTATCAAAGATAGGGAAGAAGACTCACTGTGGTTAATAATCTACAAGAATTAGCACCATTGACATTCAAGGTGTAGAGCATCATTGAAGAAGAAACAAAGGGTAAGTGACTGGTTTAGACTAGAAGATTTGTAAAAAATCTCCTTGACAAAGCTCAATAATGTGGGGCAACTGGTGTTAGGGTTTGGGAGAGGTGATTGAAGGGTATAGCTAGGTTTCCCTCGGGGTGAAGCAAAGAGTGTGTTGGGAGACACTATTAGAGTCAAAAACAACAAAATAATTTAAAAAATTAAAATAAATTTCTTGTTTGCTAGGGACTAGCTAGGGCTAAATCCGAGTTAAACTAAAAAAAATTCCCACACAAATTTTTGCATGTTTTCGCAAAATATTAACTACCAATTTAGTTAGGGATATTCCCCAGGTAAAGGTTAGCTATGAACAATCCCTAACTAATTCCTAAATATATTGTGATCAAATTTCTAAACCAAAAAAAAAAAAAAAAAATTACTACAAAATTATCATTCCTAGCCAAAAGTAGAGCTAAAAGTGCATATTAGCTAGGGTTTTTAATGTCCCTTGCTCAATTCCATAGCTAATAATAGTTTTTCTTATAGTGAACTCTAATCCACTCAACTATCACCTTATTCATTGATTTCTTAAATTAAATATTTATAATGTGTTTGAAATGTTAAACTGTTGATCTTGGTTCTTTTACTTGTGCAACAGTTCCATTGTTTAACATCCAAATCTTAGATGAATTTTCCCATCCAAACACTCTCCTTTTTGTAACTATTATAGTTATAAAGTGTTCAATCTATGTGGTTGATTCAGCCGTCATTACTTGTTTAGATTTCTTTCAACTGATTATATTGCCATAAACTTAGAGACTATAATTAATATGTCTTCTAGTTTTAATTCCTCACTATCGTATACTGAAAACATATGCTTAATTTTTTCTCAAACACATAAGGGTAGTTTATACGACTATCCAATTCCTCACTATCGTATACTAAAAGCATATCCTTAGTTTTTTCTCAAATACATAAGGGTAGTTTATACGACTATCTAATTATACTCAATAGGGTTGGACTGGTATTTAATCATAACCAATCTTGTACAGATCAATGCATACATTATGCAATTGAATGGAATTGAGATATTTTCTCTCACTCTCCTCCAGTGTTTTTGGGGATATAAACTTGGAAAGATATATGTATATACCATATTCCATAAGTTGGAGTCCAATCTCAAACCTCGCTCTTTTAGTGTCTATCCTATGTATGTAGATTAGAATAACCAAGTATCTAAATAGATTTACTTATAGATCTTTATCCCGTTGTAGAAAGAATTCTTTCAAATCTATTATGGAGAATTATGTATACATTCCTACTTCATCTCGATGAGCGGGATGCCATTGACGCAAAGCCCATGGGATAAATTAATTAAACAACCTCATTGGTGGGTTTAATTAATTAATGAGGTCGTATAATTAGGCCCAACTGTTTAACAATTTCTTCAGCCCAAGACATTAATGAAAATAAATTAAAATAAAATTTAAAATTGTTTGGATAATGCCAATGGGATGACCCGCCACCTTGAGATAAATAGGATCCTCGAGTTTTTAAAATATGATAAGCCTTGAGATTTAATTTTACAAATTGTTGTGAAAATAAAATGAAAGATGATAAGCCTTGAGATTTAATTTTACAAATTATTATGAAATAAAAAATTCCATCAAAACGCTTACTTCTTCTTCTCTTCTTCTTCCATGCCACCTCTACTGTTTTCTCTTCTCTATTGTTTTCTCTTGAGAAGTGAATACGATTTCTCCATTAGAATTTTAAAGTGAGGAAATAACTTCTCCATATATCTAAATCATAAATTGAGGAATACTTATATATATATATATATATATATATATAAACTAATAACTGTTGGATGTATAGATACTTTTAGGGAGAGGATGCTTGAACGAATATGTGAATGTTCTAAAATTACGAATGCAAATTTGGATTCTTCCTTTTTCTATTTCATTTGAAAAGTATCAAAGATATATAATTTTCTTTTTCATTCAAATATTCATCATAACATATTGATTTTGGGGTATTGGTTAGTTATCAAGTATTTAAAAAATTTAAATTTTTAAATTTTTTGCTGCACTAACATCCCCATGCACATGCAAATCTTACAGTGACCTCTGTAATTAGAAATGTGTAGATCAAAATCTAATAGTTAAAGCAAAATGAATCCGATCGTTGAAATATAAGGAATAATATCATAAGCAAAAATATAGTACTATATTATATTCCTGTAAAATATTATTATTTTTTTGTCAAATTATTTACTGTAACAAATGAGAAACTGTCCAATCTCAGCACTTATCCCTAAACCAAACACATCCTTAGTTCAGTGAACTTTTACCATATATATGGGTTGGGAAAAAATGTACGGACATGTTCACATCTTTTTACTGTTTCGTGGGTCAACAATAATTATCTGTTAATATTACACATCTGCTGGTTTCACACGGCGGGGAACTTGAGTAGTTGCAGAGGACAAGCAATCCACATGGAAGAGCGGGAAATGGGGTCCACATCCAGGTGAGACTTGATAAAGAATACGGAAGTTGGCTTCTTTATGACTTCACCAACAAATAAATGCTTTGAACAGGCAGATGGGAAATGGTCAAAAAATAAAAGTAAATATAAAATAAGAAGAGGGTAGATGGGGAAGGGGGATAAGGCCTCCCATAAATGAGAAGACAAGCTGATAATTGTCCTGACACACCATGCACCGCCGCTGCTACTTCTGAGTAAGTAGGAGAACCGGAGAATTTCAATCTTTAGATGAGATTACTAAAAACAGAAGTGGTACTGTTCAACTAGCAGTTTTTGAGGGAATCTTTGTGTCAGCCCGACAAGTTCGACCGAGGCTCCTTTTTGCATTTTAAAAGGGGGATTGGTCGGGTTGTTTTGCGTGTGTTTGTGTTGCAGAGAATTACAGACCAGTTCAGAAGTAGTCCTTGGATTTGTGGTTTCACGCTGGAGCTAGCGTCGGAACTTTTGATCATGGCTTCTTCCTCCGCTTCTTCTTCTAGCCCGTTTTGGAGACTTGTCGGTGCAGCCATCCTTGGAATTCTCTTGTTTTCTGCTTCTTGTTTCTCGGAGAAACGTAAGTTAAGCTGTCCTCCTTGCATTAATTTGTGAAGAATGACTTTATTTTTTCAATTCACCCAGAAGTATTTAAATGTCTAACTTTTTATTTAAATAAAAAAAGTAAAATTAAAAACAAATTCTAAAAACGAGAAGTGGTGCTCTTAGTTGTGAATTGTATTATTATAATTAAGTATAAATTATTTTAAGCTTTTTTATCTAAATTTTTTAAAATTCAAAATTACTCTGTCTTTTTTTAAAAAATAATTTTTTAATTGTTTTTTCTAAAATAAATTATAAAAATTATATTAAAAATATCTAGTTCTCGATTTCTAAAAATTATTTTATAATATATTTTAAAAAATACAATTATAATCTCATTCTATACGCTTCTATTTTTAACTCTCGTGTATAATTTTACATAACTGTTTGCTATTAGCCCTTAGGAAGCTTCTCTCTCTCTCTCTCTCTCTCTCTCATGACAAGGTCATGTCCCTCTTTTTGCTAGGGTGACAAAAGGGCAGTGTGATTGATAATTATGTATTCATTGGAAAAATCGAAAATAGAGATAAATAATTAAATATATATTAGTTATATTTATATCCCTTTCATCTTTTAGGGTTGAAATGTATCCCATCCCACACCCAATATTCCCAATCAAAGCAAGTATCCATCCCTGTCTGTCTATTTTAATGGATATTAGTTATTTAATGCTTAACCAATTGTTTAGACGCTTACCATTATGCCAAGTGTTCGAATTTAGAGAGTACTGTACTGTGAGTCCCTTTTTAAAAATAACTGGCTTCTTTTAATGATTGTTTGGTAAGATTTTCTAAATTGAGGATATTTCGTTGTTCTTTTTCTCATTCATATTTTTTATTTTGTATTTAAACACTTAAAATAAAAAAGTTAAATAAATTTTTCATTTTCATATAAATCTAAAAATTAATTCTAATAATAGAATACTTACAAAGTTTATTCAAAAAGTACTTTTTCATTCTACCATAGAAATTTTATTTTTAAAAAGAAACCAATAAAATAAATTACAACCAATTGAATTTTTTCTAAAAACATAAAGTACTCAAAATTAACCCAATTAAATTTGAATTTTTTCTCGTAGTAAAAGTTATCAGATTCATTCATTATAGCCACAAAAGTCCAAGATCCACAAAGATAATAAAATAAATAAATGATAAAATTAAATATATAGTACTTTTGGAAAAAGAAAAAAAAGGGTACCCAGCTCTGTTAGATCGCGATATGGGAAGTTGATTTCTATACCTTTTGTTTCTCTCTGTGTCTAAAAATGCCGTGTCTGTCCACCAGCTCCCTATCACACGTTCGCCCACGACGCAACCTTCGCTCCCCCTGTGTCATACTACGACTACATCGTCATCGGCGGCGGAACCTCCGGCTGCGCTCTCGCCGCCACTCTCTCGGACCGCGCTACCGTGCTTCTACTCGAGCGAGGTGATCTTCCCTATGGCAACCCCACCATCAACAACATCGCCACCTTCGGCGTCACCTTGTCCGATGTTTCGCCGAACTCCCCAGCCCAGCAGTTTATCTCCACCGACGGCGTCATCAACGTCCGTCCCCGCGTCCTCGGCGGTGGCAGTTGCCTCAACGCTGGCTTCTACACTCGGGCCGAATCAGATTTTGTGCAGCGGGCTGGATGGAACCCGCAGCTCGTTAACGAATCATACAAGTGGGTCGAGAGAAAGATTGTGTTCCGGCCGCCGATGCTGGAGTGGCAGTCGGCGGTGAAGGATGGGTTGCTTGAAGCGGGGGTGTTACCCTTCAACGGTTTACGTACGATCATATTAACGGGACCAAGTTTGGTGGGACGATCTTTGATCACGATGGGCATAGGCATACGGCGGCAGATCTGTTGGAGTACGCCGATCCGAGGAGGATCAAAGTTTACTTGAAAGCAACGGTGCAGCGGATCATCTTCGCTTCGAACGGTGAGGATCAAATATGATATTCTGGTTTTCACATTTTGAAATTACAGGAGGGCTAAGTTTACATTTTGGAAGTGTGAACTTCATGAAACTTAATTTAATAATGTTCTTCTGGCAAAATTATGAAAAAGTCCCCCGTTAGAAAGACTTATCTTTAAAATTATGAAAAAGTCCTCTTCATTTTTTTATTTTAAAAAAATTGGGTATTTCCCGTAGTTATGTATTTTTTTTAAAAAAAATGATTTTTAAAAGCTTTCTCTTAAAGAAAAAGGGTGAAAGGGCCATTATTAGCAATTATTTTCAAAATAATGCCTATAATCTAATTAGTATAGGTTTTGTCCGTGCTACATTTATCAAATCTTTTGTTTTTCCATAAGGGGTAAAATATATTTTGCCCCTTATTATTATGGTAATACTTACTCATTTGAAATATAAATTAGAACAATTTATATTCCTTTATTATGGTAACACTTACTCATTTAAAATATAAAATAGAACAATTTACATTCCTTAAAATTTATAGTCATAGTTAAAAATGACAAACGAATTTAATATGCTTAATTTACTGCAACATCTTTTAACCATGTTCACCTTCTTCCTTCCTCACACAACCAATTATCTCCACCTAAATAGATTTTGCATAAGCAAAGTTTTAAAGTGTAAAAAAATTATTACATTTAGATATTCACATGAGTTGAATTAACATTATGATTAGGGCCTTGTGTGATAGGTCATTTAAGATTTGCATAACATTTGTAAAAATTGTAAATAATACTTTATATTTACATTGTCTCCTATATCATAAGCAAAGATTAAACCTCGCCCGTCCTAAACCCGCATCAATTATTTCAGTTTTTATAAAATAATTACCTTCAATAAAATATCATGTTTACCAATATATATATATATATATATATAACTATCAAATTGCCCCCTTTATTTACCATAATAACCTTTTTTGTTTATTAAATTTGAACTTCTCGATTTGGTGGGTGGATTCGA
Organism: Thlaspi arvense; assembly: GCA_911865555.2. Lineage (NCBI taxonomy): Eukaryota > Viridiplantae > Streptophyta > Magnoliopsida > Brassicales > Brassicaceae > Thlaspi > Thlaspi arvense. Next base: position 2,175 of record CAJVSB020000925.1, on the reverse strand, counting down.
GCGAGGATTAAAAGTGGGTACTTCGATAGGATAAGGATGACCCTGTTCTAAATCTCTTGTATCACAAGAATTAGAACATATATCATACATCTTACAAACATAGACCACCTTTCTCCGGAAAGAAAATCACAAAGGAGTTAACTATTGATAAGAAAATCTAACCATAGTTAGTGTTTGCTTATGTTTGACCACCCTACACTTGCAGGACAACCAAGACCAAGGGCTACAGGTGTAGAATTTAGAGATGCTAGAGGCAACATGCACAAGGCATTCCTCAACAAGGGCTCATTAAATGAAATCATCCTATCAGCTGGAGCTCTGGGAAGCCCACAACTGTTGATGCTGAGCGGTATTGGCCCAAATTTCAACTCGCGTCCCTCGGAATAGAGGTGTTATTGGACCAGCCCATGGTGGGCCAAGGGATGTCTGACAATCCAATGAACGGCATTGTCATCCCCTCTCCTAGGCGCGTTGAAATCTCTCTCATTCAGGTCGTGGGTATAACCAGGTTCGGTAGCTACATTGAGGCCGCCAGTGGTTCCATCACGGACCATATTGGACCTCATGGGTTTGCACAATTCCTAGAAATGTTTGCCAACAGGGTACGTTAAACATCACCCATCAAGGGGGGAATGGGCATAGAATTATCAATATTGAAAGTGTTATAATATTTGCATTCGACTCCTGATTCTCTCCTTAGATGTTTGACTAACTTAGTTCTTCAATGTAAAAAATAAAAGATAAAACACATCAATATGTAAATTTTTTTAATGATATCATTTTTGCAGACTGGCCTAAACGACACTATGCTTCCCGACAAAGCCAACCAATTCCCAAGTCGCAGTGCAAATGCCGGAATCATCCTGGAGAAGGTAACAGGTCCGCTTTCCACCGGCCACCTCGAGCTCCAATCCAGGTAGTGATAACAACTAGTATTTATTTATTTTGTATTTTGTCTTAATTTTTTTTGTCAGATTTAAATATTTTAAAATTTTTACTAAAATATTAATAAATTAGTAAAAATTATGTAACTTAATCACATTTATTTCAATCAAATTCTTGTCTTGTATCTTAAATTTTCTTGGTAAACTTGCGTTGTCATGTTCATCTTAATCTGATATTTCCAACCTTTGTACTGTTGGGATTTAGGGATCCCAGCGACAATCCCAGAGTCACCTTCAATTACTTCCAGGACCCCCAGGACCTGCAGAGGTGCGTTCAAGGCATGAGGACCGTTATTGAGGTAGGAGTGACAATTTATCTTTTATTTTTCATATTTATATCTTAATCTTAACAAATTTATAGATAACAGTTATGTAACACAAAAATGATATCCTCTCAAATGAGTTCTTGTCATGGATTAACGTACCATGATATCCCTTGTCCAGGTCATAGAGTCCCGGTCTTTCTCCAAGTTTCGGTACCCTGGGTGTCGGTGGAGACCCTTATAAGCCTCATGCTAGGGTTGCCGGTGAACGTGAGGCCGAGGCATCTCAGCGCAGCATTTTCTCTTGAGCAGTTCTGCATTGACACTGTCATGACTATTTGGCACTACCATGGGGGATGCCAAGTGCGGAGGGTGGTTGACCAGAATTATAGAGTGATCGGAGTTGATGGTCTGAGGGTGATTGATGGGTCCACGTTTGATAGCTCTCCGGGAACTAATCCTCAGGCTACAGTGATGATGCTTGGGAGGTAAGTAGTGTCTCTATTTGTTTTTGAATACTGCAAACAGACCTTTATACCCAAGAAAGCATTTTTTTTTAATTATTATTCTGGCTTTTTAAATTTGGAATTCTTTCGTTGTGAAAGTTAATGTGACATTTTGGTGCAGGTACATGGGACAGAGGATTCTGAGGCAGAGGTTCCGTGGTGGGAAGAAGTAGAAAATAATGCAATGGATTTGGCATATGTTAATTATAATGTATAATGTAGACTTGGAAGTGCTAGAACGCTATTTAATTTTATTACCCGAATTCTTGTGTGGTATGTTTGAATGATGAATTGAATAAACGTTTGAAGCGTGAAAATCGCTTTTTCAAAAGAATTATTTGTCTGTTTTAACGAGGAGAGGAAGTAGAAATCTTTTTTTAGAATAGAACAAAGTCTTCATGATTAATTTTAGAAAAATAATCCCTTAGAAGAACTTCAGGTTTTGTATGTAATGAACAAGTG